>JAMPIV010012898.1:0-303417 GCA_024509875.1 Oreohelix idahoensis
TCCATACCGGAGCGAATTCTCACACTCCCAGGCCCAGAAATCTGGGTCGGGGGGCCCACGCTCTGACCGGGGAAACTGCAGACTAGGTCTGGAGAGAACCGGATAATCCACAGCTATGGTTCGACCGGCAGAGACCGGACATCTACGAAATCGAGTTTCGAAGTCAGCATGAGAAAGAAAGACGGTAAAATTTCGAATGGGAAAAGAAAATATTATTCGCAAACTAACGAATGCAAAAAAATTATATATGTGAAAAAGGGTAAAGAGTGACAGGAAAAATTAGAGGACCCGAGTGGAAGAAAAAGGAAAATGTAGACAATTTATAGAACATAACTCCCTATGTGACACTCAGTAGAACTTAAATTCTCCGAGGTCACGCCCGAACCATTACAGGTCCTCGTCTACGCCGAACAAGACTCAATCTTGGAGATCTCGAAATCGCGCCAAGTTTTGACAGACTACACCCCTTAGACGATGAATACAGACGAGATACGGACCAGCCTCCTGTCGGATATATTTGTTAAACGAACT
Source organism: Oreohelix idahoensis (assembly GCA_024509875.1). NCBI lineage: Eukaryota > Metazoa > Mollusca > Gastropoda > Stylommatophora > Oreohelicidae > Oreohelix > Oreohelix idahoensis. The sequence continues at coordinate 532 of JAMPIV010012898.1, forward strand.
GGGCTCGTTAAAGTTTTAGCTCGTGACCAATTACCTCTACATATCGACCCGAGCCAGACGGCTGCTTTCGTCATCAACACTGACCCTAGCTATCACCCCGGTGACCACTGGGTCACTCTATATTATAATGGACTTTGAACTTTTGAATATTTTAATTCTTTCGGACTACCGCCTACACACCTGGACCTGATTAATTGTATAGCCAGAAACTCTACCCGACCTGTTAACTACAACGCTAGACATTTACAAGATGTAGTTACCAACGTGTGTGGACTCTATGCCATTTATTTAATCTTGGTCAAGGCTCGCGGTGGTACTATGCAGCGCGTCCTACTTGTGACGAGTAGGGTGTATGTAGGTGGATGTGGACGATTAGACAGACAACACTTCTACACCGCTCGTATAGCTCATTGTCCAAGGAATAACTCCAACAGCCTGTATCAGTCTCCACTAATGTATTATATGAACAACAAATCACAATGGACGCAGGGCCATTACACATAATGCAGACATCATCAATTCCGAGTATTCTATAAGCACTCTGCTGCCCGGAATTACTACACACAGCAACTAGGATTCTTCATAAACAACTACTGCAACATCCACCCTTCTCTGCTCTACACTCTATGCTGTCTCCTCTCTACTGACTGCTCTCTACTGACTCAACACACGTCTCCAACCAACACACTCCTCCCGCTGACTGTCCCTTTCATGCGTATTCCCTAAAACCCGTGAAACCCTTTCACGCTCCACTGATCTTCATTCACGCATAACAAAAGCTAACAGCTTGTCTCAAGCAACGCTCACAACCCTATAGCTAAATTATTACCATGCACGCATTCCCAGCTCACAACAACTCACATGACTAATAAACTCCCGCTGGAGCATGGGAACATTCACACATGCAAAATACTATCAAAACACTCCGTGACACTACTACCCTTTTCGGCTAGACAACACGCCAACGATCGATTAGTTTTTCGACTAGTCAGACCCCGGCTAGCACACCACAAGACTGTTTTTCGTTCATAGACACTTACATGACTTTACCCCGCGCCCACCACCTGGGTGTACACGAACAAGAAGACTCACCAAGTAATCCGAACCGACTGAGAGCTCCTAGGCGTACACGAAAGAGAAGTGGGGTTAGACATTACCCATAGATCAACTAACTTTGTCAATAAATATATAAAATGTATCTAGTGTTTTCTTTTATATATACTCTAACTGTTGTAATATATGTAAATATGTCTATAACTAAATATATGTAAATGTATGTCTACCTGGTGTAATATATGTATAACTGTTGTAATATATATCTAAATATATTGTATAACTGTTTGTATGTATAAATATTGTATGTAAAAACATTAACAACAACACAATAAATAAACACCCGCCATTATCGAACTAATATATCGCTATATGTCACGTAGGGTTTATATTCATTTAATTTCCTACATCTTCTTCCTATTCTTTCACATAAACTCTCTCTTTTAATATCTCTGTACTTTTTTTTTCCTGTGTATTTTTCATCCATTCGTTTTGCGAATATTATTCTCATATAATTCGCAAACTTTACCTGTTTTCCTTTCTCTTAAACTGAGAATCGCGCTAGGACGATATTACGTAGATGTCAGGGCTGCAGGGCGTCAGAAGGCGTGATAAGTCGGTTCGCTGAACACAGGACGTAGAAAATCGTCTACATTCTCAACGAGCGCGCGAGCTTCTTCTCGGCATAGTCCCGGTGAGGTGTGATACTTTACATCTGCACCGGTCAGTATCCAGACATTTGGCTGGAAAATCCCAAACTGACACGGCGCTCACTTGGGCCATGGTCAGCTGTAGTGTGAAAACTGCCCTGAAATGGAGTCAGGCTGTCTGGGATTTGAAACTGACACGCGTACATCGTGGTCAGTAGGTGACAGTTACGACACGCGTTAAGCGGACGTAAATGTTGGGAGTAGGGGAGATAATTTCGCGTGGCGAAATAGTTTGGGCCCTTTGTCTGATTTTAACAGACTAAAAATTAAATTTCTAGCTTATAACGGCAATTGTAGCTATTTATAAATTTAATTTAACTGCTAATACTCAGTCGAGTGTATTTTTCTAAACTAACGTATAAACTCTAGAATCCAGCCTCATGAATGATGACGGGATACGCACGTGTTCCTAAATTCATGAGGATTGCTGATTTTTAATTATAACTTACGTCACGGGAAGTTTAAATGATAAGCAAAGCTCTCTGCTTGCAAGTTTAAATGTAAGTTATAACCAGTTCAGATTCTGTTTATTATATTATATGTGTTATTTTTCCTCCACACAGTGAAAGTTTTGGGGTGACCCTAACTTTACCAGCACCTAGTAGTAGTTTCCATACTTGTGAAGAAATAGACAGTCCTTATTTTGAACCACGTGGGTTTTCTCAAGTAACACTGATCTGACGGTGCAAGTTAGACAGAAATACTAATATCCCTATAACGGGTTTTCAAAGACTGTAATGATAAATACTGGACCTTGGAGCCAGCACTTAATTTCTTCTAGAAACTCTATATAATTTGCTGCCTGGTGGCGTGAATATTAACAATCATTTCCCGACTAGATTATATCTTGTGGACAAATCTGTGGTGTGACTAAAGTGAATCCTATACTGAGGGAAGGCACCGACCTGACATTCATCATTTTTTTGAAACCTACGCTATTGACCCTGTGCTCTGCTAACTCCCGCGCCTGGAATAATTGTTAGGTGACTTAATCAGACATTTGAACAAATTTGCATACCCAAGTAGTCGTTCCCGGAGACTCCAAGTTAAATACGTCTTTTGGAACTGGGGACTTCTTGGCAGAAGACTGCATTTTTTGAGTCTGTGTGAAAATCTAAGATCAATGTGTTCCAAGAGGCAGCGAGCAAAGTCGTGAGTACCTGAATGAGAAGCCAGGGCGGAATGAATGAGTGTACACTGGTCTGAGTGATATTTTCACTATTATATCTTTGACACCCTGTTGCTGTCCTAAAAATTTTTTTTTCCAATCTGCATAATTTGTTGCTAAGGCTAGAGTTCTTGTGTTTTGTCTTAGGTTAAATCAGATTTTTTTCAAACTCTGTGCATATAATTACGAGATTAAAAAAAAAAAAAACTCTTAGACTCAAACCCTATGTATCTGTGACTCTGGCGCCATCATCTGTTCTCTTAACGGGGCCGGGCTAAACCTAGAGTTAACACTATAACGGGGCTATCATCCTTGCAACATTTCCTTGATTTTTATGACTATGTGTATATGTATTTTCCTTGATGTACTTTCTTTGATGTTGTGAGCCGATTTTTCCTGATACTAAAATCGCTCTTGAACTTAATAATCGTGTTTGGTCAGCTCGTTCTAGATAATATATATATATCATTGTTATAGTTTTCCCACGTCGGTGTGTTTACCTGTCGTCACGTGTATGTGCGTGCCTGTGAGTGATAGAAATATACGTAATATGTATATTGGTGTAGTCTGTCTGACGTTGTAACAACTGTTGTAGAAGATAGGTGAGAGAGAGAAGAATTCTTTTCGCTTTCAGAGACAGCCACTATATCAAAATCTATCATCTCACGTGTGTGGAAATTCTATTACCTTTCACTAACTCTCACTGAGTCTATCACCTATTCAAACCTATTCAGAAGGGACCAAACCTAGTCTTAATTCTCCTATCGGAAATCTACGACAAATGAGGGCTCGTTTCCGGTCTTTGAACTTAGAATAGGAAGACGAGTACGACAAACGTGGACTCGTCTATCTGGATTTTGTATTTAAGATTCTTATTCTGTAATAGAGTAAGAGTGTGATGTCTTGTGAGTTGTGTATCTTTTAAAAATAATTACCCCCTAGACTAGCGATCTGTTTACGGGCGTGCTGACCACACAAACTAATAAGTTTTTTTTTTTCCACAGCATCTTTGAATAATATACATTTTGGTTACAGGTTGATTTGTCGGGATATATGTTAACTGCTGATTGTAATACTAAATGCTGGTAAAGTGGTGAGTGTATAACATTCACTGGGTACTGAGGCAGAACGGCGTTTGAACTAAGTTAAGGAGTGTGTTTCGGACTTATTGTCCAGATTAATTCCCTCCCTTACCCGATCTGACTTCAGGGGCGAACTTATAGTGGATTTTTAAAAATTAAGGGATTATTTTTCTCTTTAATTTTTGCAATATTCTTTTGCTTTTCCACTGTAGCAACTTATATTTTCAGTTGTAATCTTAACTACCATTTATTTGGCGTAGTCGTGTTTTGCATTGAGTGCTTTATTGCCGATAATAGCAGCGATAGTTAGATTTTACTTTGGAGGAGGTATCCCAGGGTTAAGGATATCATCTTTTGATTTTTGGAATTTTTTTCTCGTAAGTGGTAGGAACCAGGTTATTCTTTTTCCTATTTTCTATCTCCACGTGTCTCAGTCACTGACATAATATGGCCGAGAGGGCAAAGCTTAGACAACTTCTCAGGGACGAAGCGAGAGAGGAGGGACTGGAAGGAGAAGAAGCGAAAGCTTTTGTCAGGGACGAACTTGAGAGATATGATGCGGAGAGGAAAGAAGAAGAACTAAGGAGGAAAGAAGAAGCAGCCGAAGCTTTACAGCAGAAGAAAATGGACGAGGAAATGGAAATTCGCAGGATGCAGCATGAGGAAAGAGAGAAGGAGAGACAGCGTGAGGAGAAAGAGAAGGAGAGACAGCATGAGGAAAGAGAGAAGGAGAGACAACATGAGTTGGCTCTTAAAGCTCTAGAGTTCCAAAGTCGTGGTGCTGCCTCTACCTGCAGCAATGGAGAGTCTTCTCCTCATTCTTCCTTAACTGACCCTGCTAACACTCAATCTCTTCAACTAAATGCTATGTCTTTCACTCTTGAAGCTTTTCCTTGTCCAAATGAGAAGATTGACACATGGTTAGAAAAATTTGAGAAAATTGCAACTCTGTACGGGTTAGAGAGGTCGCGTTGGAATATGAAACTTTCCCAGGCCCTAAAAGGTTCTGCTTATGATGTTTATTCTAAGCTGGAAAGTAGCCAACAAGACGACTACGATGTGTTGAAGAAAGCGTTACTGGAGCGCTTTGAAATGAACGCTCGCAAGTTTTTGCAACTGTTTCGCAACAGCCGGAAAGAGAATTCTGAAACTTTTCACCAGTTCTCATCTCGTCTTAAGGGATATCTAACAAAGTGCCTTGAGCTTTCGCAGCTCCCCTCTACCTATGAAGGTCTTGAGGAACTTGTTCTAACTGAACAAATAAAGAACACTTTGTCTGCTGATGCTTATTGACAGTCTCGCAAGGCGGAATTATTGACAGTGATTCCCAACCTGTTGGGGATAGACCCTCAACGCGAGGTACTGTTACTTTGAACGGTTCTCAAACTTCTTGCTTATTTGACACGGGGCTTTCTTACGATTGCATTGTTGCCAGAAACCTGGTCAAACCCGGTCAAGAGACAGGAGAGACCGTCCAACTTTGTGGAGTTCGTAAGAGTGAGGCACCTACAGCGCTTCCCATCGCATTGGTGGAGATACACTCTGACTTTGTCAGAGGTGTGATCAAAGCGGCTGTTATGGATGATCCCATCTACCCAGTCATACTTGGCGGGAGATACGTGTGTATTGGGAAACCGGAAGAGCCGATTGTGGCAGCAGTAACTACAAGAGGGCAAACCAAGAAGGAACGGGAGCCTGCGCCTAATTTGTTACCTATGGAACTTAAAGAAGCGCAATACAAGGACCCTACTTTGGCACCCTGCTTTAGGAAACTGCCCATGGCTAAGGAACCCAAACAGCACGGGGACATTTTTTCTGAGGATGGCGTACTTTATCGGAGAACGGGCAAGCCTGACCAAGGTTACAACCAGCTCCTAGTACCGAAACAGTACAGAAGCCAAATCCTAGAAATGGGGCACTCTCTTCCCTTTAGCGGACATATGGGACAGAACGCCACAAACCAACGTATAACCACTCATTATTGGTGGCCAGGAGTGAATACTGATATTATCAGATATGTCAAATCCTGTGCCCAGTGCCAACGTGTACCACCCAAGCAACGGACCCCCCCAGTCCACATGGGTGAAATGCCAATAATGGGAACACCATTCGAACGGGTTGTGATCGACATTTTAGGGCCTTTCGAAAGGACTAAAAGAAGGAACAGGTTCATCCTGACCTTAGTCGATACATGCACTTTATGGGCAGAAGCTATCCCGCTAACATGCGCAGATGCCAAGCATGTCGCAGAAGCCCTCGTGCAGATTTTCACTCGGTTGGGATTCCCTCAGCAAGTGTTGACGGATAATGGATCTCCATACCGAAACCTGTTGATGGATGAGATCGTTAAGATCTTGAGGACCCAACACATCCACACTAAGCCATATACTCCGGCGGGAAATGGGCTCGTGGAACGTGCTAATGGAAACCTCACCATGATGCTAAGTAAGCTGGCACAAGTGAAACCTGAAGATTGGGATCTCTGTATTCCTGCAGCATTATTTGGCTACAGAGAATCTCCTCATACTTCCACAGGATTTCCGCCAGCTACACTCTTATTTGGCAGACCCATTAAGGGCCCGCTTGAAGCCTTACTTCAGTCTCTGACAGACGAGAAGGCGGATGAGACAGTCGTCTCAGCAAGTAAATATGTGTCGGTTTTAAAGGAAAGGTTGAAACTAGGGTGGGACCTAGCAACGACTAACTTTAAGCGAGCTCGCACAAAGCACGCTAACCGATACAGGAAAGTCGCGGAAGAGAGAGAACTGGAAGCAGGAGAGAAAGTTTAGGTGTTGCTCCCTACCGAGAACAACCAACTGAAGATCGGATGGCAAGGGCCGTTTACCGTCCTGAAAAAGATTTCTAAGGCTAACTACCAGATCTCTATTGAAGGAAAGGAGAAGGTTTTCCATTTAAATCTCTTAAAGAGATACTTGGAAAAACCAGTGCCAACCTCCGACCATCTCCTGACGATCGCCAAAACTGACGAAGATGACGATAGTGGCAGGGATATTCCACCGCTATCACAGGAAATCTTTCAAAAATGTCAGAAGCGGCGACGCTCTTTCAAGCGCGCATATGAGACATTCCAGGGGAAGGAAACTTTGAGGAGTGGACTTGAGTAGGAATTGGACAGAGATGGAGGGGGAAGATGGAGAGGGAAGAAGACAGACACCCCGAAGCTACGGTTATAGGAAATTAAACTCCATAACGTAGACATGGAGTGCTTCCATATCTTAAAGGGGGGAGGCTCTGTCACGTAGGGTTTATATTCATTTAATTTCCTACATCTTCTTCCTATTCTTTCACATAAACTCTCTCTTTTAATATCTCTGTACTTTTTTTTTTCCTGTGTATTTTTCATCCATTCGTTTTGCGAATATTATTCTCATATAATTCGCAAACTTTACCTGTTTTCCTTTCTCTTAAACTGAGAATCGCGCTAGGACGATATTACGTAGATGTCAGGGCTGCAGGGCGTCAGAAGGCGTGATAAGTCGGTTCGCTGAACACAGGACGTAGCAAATCGTCTACATTCTCACCGAGCGCGCGAGCTTCTTCTCGGCATTAGTCCCGGTGAGGTGTGATACTTTACATCTGCACCGGTCAGTATCCAGACATTTGTCTGGAAAATCCCAAACTGACACGGCGCTCACTTGGGCCATGGTCAGCTGTAGTGTGAAAACTGCCCTGAAATGGAGTCAGGCTGTCTGGGATTTGAAACTGACACGCGTACATCGTGGTCAGTAGGTGACAGTTACGACACGCGTTAAGCGGACGTAAATGTTGGGAGTAGGGGAGATAATTTCGCTTGGCGAAATAGTTTGGGCCCTTTGTCTGATTTTAAGATATTGGCCAAGTTTGAAACTTTAATTTCATTCTCGCTCATAGACTCCACAGTAGATAGGTCGCTCGAAAAACAGAATAGCTGTTAGCGAAGATCTCAGTTTGTTTCGGCAATTTGTCGAACTTCTAGACTTCCAGAAATATTTTCAGCATTTTTATTCTTAAGTTGTGCGACTACCTGTAATTCTGTGGTTGAGGTAATTAATATGATAGATATATAGATTTTGTGAGTGTTAAAGTGTTAAATCGCTTAATTCATTTTAATCTATTTCTTTAGCGCAGAAGAGAAATAAAGTGGTAGGCTATTATATTTTCTAGGGAAGCATTCAGTGGAAAGCAGACTAAAAATTAAAATTTCTAGCTTATAACGGCAATTGTAGCTATTTATAAATTTAATTTAACTGCTAATACTCAGTCGAGTGTATTTTTCTAAACTAACGTATAAACTCTAGAATCCAGCCTCATGAATGATGACGGGATACGCACGTGTTCCTAATTTATGAGGAATGCTGATTTTTAAATATAACTTACGTCACGGGAAGTTTAAATGATAAGCAAAGCTCTCTGCTTGCAAGTTTAAATGTAAGTTATAACCAGTTCAGATTCTGTTTATTATATTATATGTGTTATTTTTCCTCCACACAGTGAAAGTTTTGGGGTGACCCTAACTTTACCAGCACCTAGTAGTAGTTTCCATACTTGTGAAGAAATAGACAGTCCTTATTTTGAACCACGTGGGTTTTCTCAAGTAACACTGATCTGACGGTGCAAGTTAGACAGAAATACTAATATCCCTATAACGGGTTTTCAAAGACTGTAATGATAAATACTGGACCTTGGAGCCAGCACTTAATTTCTTCTAGAAACTCTATATAATTTGCTGCCTGGTGGCGTGAATATTAACAATCATTTCCCGACTAGATTATATCTTGTGGACAAATCTGTGGTGTGACTAAAGTGAATCCTATACTGAGGGAAGGCACCGACCTGACATTCATCATTTTTTTAGAAACCTACGCTATTGACACTGTGCTCTGCTAACTCCCGCGCCTGGAATAATTGTTAGGTGACTTAATCAGACATTTGAACAAATTTGCATACCCAAGTAGTCGTTCCCGGAGACTCCAAGTTAAATACGTCTTTTGGAACTGGGGACTTCTTGGCAGAAGACTGCATTTTTTGAGTCTGTGTGAAAATCTAAAATCAATGTGTTCCAAGAGGCAGCGAGCAAAGTCGTGAGTACCTGAATGAGAAGCCATGGCGGAATGAATGAGTGTACACTGGTCTGAGTGATATTTTCACTATTATATCTTTGACACCCTGTTGCTGTCCTAAATTTTTTTTTTCCAATCTGCATAATTTGTTGCTAAGGCTAGAGTTCTTGTGTTTTTTGTCTTAGGTTAAATCAGATTTTTTTCAAACTCTGTGCATATAATTACGAGATTAAAAAAAAAAAAACTCTTAGACTCAAACCCTATGTATCTGTGACTCTGGCGCCATCATCTGTTCTCTTAACGGGTCCGGGCTAAACCTAGAGTTAACACTATAACGGGGCTATCATCCTTGCAACATTTCCTTGATTTTTTATGACTATGTGTATATGTATTTTCCTTGATGTACTTTCTTTGATGTTGTGAGCCGATTTTTCCTGATACTAAAATCGCTCTTGAACTTAATAATCGTGTTTGGTCAGCTCGTTCTAGATAATATATATATATCATTGTTATAGTTTTCCCACGTCGGTGTGTTTACCTGTCGTCACGTGTATGTGCGTGCCTGTGAGTGATAGAAATATACGTAATATGTATATTGGTGTAGTCTGTCTGACGTTGTAACAACTGTTGTAGAAGATAGGTGAGAGTGAGAAGAATTCTTTTCGCTTTCAGAGACAGCCACTATATCAAAATCTATCATCTCACGTGTGTGGAAATTCTATTACCTTTCACTAACTCTCACTGAGTCTATCACCTATTCAAACCTATTCAGAAGGGACCAAACCTAGTCTTAATTCTCCTATCGGAAATCTACGACACTATATAGAACAGTAATGCGCCTCCACCTGACACTCCTCCTGTGGAAGCTAGACTTCACTCCCACCTCTCGATGCTGTCCCTGGTCTAGGCAGGTCTCTAACACTTCACTCCTATATATATATATATATATATATATATATATATATATATATATATATATATATATATATATATATATATATATATATAATAATAATAAATAATAATAAATTCTTTAAGCACCAAACACGGCGCATAAGGCAGAAACCAGTGCTCTCCAGGTTGTTCGTTGTGACGCCACTCCTCTTAGCTCTTGCACATTGTTTAGGCCCAACGTTCTTCCTTCTCTTATTATTGTTCTTCTGAGTGTTTTTTTTTCTTCCTTTTTTCCTCTTATTCTCAGGAACCCAAGTGAGCGCCTGTAGTGGTATTCTGTTGTTTTGCATTCGTAGGACATGACCGATATATGACCATCGTCTTTTCCTTATATAGTCGGAGACATATTTCTGCCTAGAGTCTTGTCTTATTTGTCGATTAGTCTTGAATTCTTTCCAACTGATGTTCATGAGTTTTCTAAGACATTTGTTCTCGAATGTATTCAGCTTGTTCTCCAATGATTTTGTTATTTTCCAACTCTCACAGCCGTATGTTAACACTGAGATAACATTTGAATTAAACAGACGAAGCTTGGTATGTATATTCAATGATCGTAATTTCCAAATGTTAGATAATCTATTGAAGGCGCTAGCTGCCAAAGCAATTCTAGTATGAATTTCTCTTGTTGTGTCACCATCCTAAGTCATTTTACTGCCTAAATAATTGAAACTTTCAACTTTCTGTAGTTTTTCCCCGTTCAAGATGATATCAAAGGTCTCGTTAGAAAAGTTAATAACTTTAGTTTTAGAGGCATTTATTTGGAGACCTATTTTAACCGAGAGATGACACAAATTATTTATTGCTTCTTGGGATTGTCTTGGTGTTGAACTTAAGAATGCTACATCATCTGCGAAATCCAGGTCCCCCCAGGAATTTTCCATTTGTCCATTTTATACCCAATTGTTCATTGTGGGTATAGTTTCTCATAACCCAATCAATAGCTATTCCAAAAAGTAGTGGTGACATAATACAGCCTTGTTTCACCCCTGTTTCTACTGTAAAACCATTCTGTATTCCCTTTATTTGTTCTAACACAACATCTTGCATTGTCATATAGCGCTTTGATTATATTCACATATTTTGTTGGAAAACCATAGATTGTAAGTATCTTCCACAATGATGGGCGGTGTAGACTATCAAAGGCTTTTTGAAAATCGACGAAGGTGATAATAAGTGGCGATTGCCTTTCCACTGATTCTTCTATAATTGTTCTTAGTGTATACATATTGTATACACATCAATTAAAATACCGGCACACAAAAACCCATACCCCAACATACCCCACACTTCGACAGCCCCACAAAATACATCACACAATTAAGATACCTACACCCAAACACACCACACACACTACCGGGACAATACATCACACAAAAAACCCCACTCGAAAAAAAGAAAAGAAGAAAAAAAAAAAAAAAAACCCCCCACTAATAGATCGTTTTTATATTTTCCCCATGCATATGCTCAGGGATGTGCTTGTACCTCAGAGAAAAAAAAAAAAAAAAAAAAAAAAAACCCAATAGGAAACCGGCACAAAAAAACCCACCACCCCCCCATACCCCAAACAACCCGCACCCCCGGGGGGCCACACCCATTGCGTCTGACAGCCACAAAAACCCATCACCTACCACCAAACACAACAAACTTGGTGCCTTTGGACAACGCCCTAAAGCTAGGAAACCACCTGATTTTCAAAAAACCCGTGCTATATTAAACATAAAAGAAAAAAAAAAAAAAAAGAAATCCCAAGAAATACCCCGGCTTCCTAAACCCTCCGTTCAAAATTGATCGAACGCCGCATTTTTGAAATCACAAAAAACCTCCACTCGCTTCAAAAAATCCCCCTTAGTAAAAAAAAAACCCCTAATTATCAAAAAACGAATTTTTATATTTTCCCTCATTATCGCAGCAAATATAAAAAATTTTTATATATATATTAGTATGTACTATATTTATATGTATAATTATATATTTTGATCATTATCGATTTTTTATATATATTGTATGTATATATGTATAAATAACCCAATACAACAACCTACTTATCTCCCCTTAGTAAACAACACGCCCGCCATTATCGAACAAGTTTATTGCTATATAACAAGTCATGCGTCTGATCGTCAGAGGAAGTCCCCCGGCTAAAATATATCGCTATATAAAAAGTCATGCGCCGCCGCCTGAGAACGCCGCCGCCTGAAATCGATCGAGTATTTTGCTATATAAAAGTCATGCGCCGCCGCCTGAATACGACCTAAGTTGCGCATTATATACTACTTATATATATATATATATATATATATATATATATATATATATATATATATATATATATATATATATATATATATATATATATATATATATATATATATTCATTCATCCTGATGTCTTTTGAATTGTTGCTTTTGTTAGATCGCGCCCACTACAGTAATATAGTGTGCCGCTGAAATTTGTGAAGGGCACTGAAGTGTGCCGTGAAGTGAGAAATGTTGCGGAGCACTGCATTATCATGTTTCTCTTAACCTATACACTCATATTTGATCCTACGCCGTCTTCACATCCAAATTTGACTGCAATGGGTCTTCGCCGTTTTCTGTTACTTGCCTTGGCGATTGCATTATTATGCTATTTTCTGATCACCTGATTTTTTTATATTTCTTTTTAATCTTAAAGCTCTGCCAACCTCGTGTCCAAAAATTAATAACCAGTAGAAATAAAAAAAAGCCTGTATATCTGGACAGAATATTGTTATTTATTACATACTTGTTTGTGTGTTACAGAAAGAAGGCATCACAAGGGGATAACAGCAACCACCGACCCATAAACAAGAACGGTGAAACAAATGTTAGCATAAATAATGCTCGCGCGCACATGAGGACTGACAGAGCACAGGGTGGACTGTCAGCACAGTCCACAGCACGGCCTCAACCAATGACAGAAGCAAATACACATACCACTAGTTCTACATTTAATGGCGACCTCCAAACACAGCCAGAATCGTTCCTTCATTGTGATGTCACATCAGCAACGAACCATTATACAGAATGTGATAAGATCACTGTCATTAATATGAAGAACAACGAAATTGTTAATCATGAAAACATCTACGAAGGCGCCAGCAACCATGACAGTGAAATGAACCGGAAACAATCTCCAATAGCGAATCAGAGAAAGAGCTTGACAGAAGTTGATGCCTCAAAAAGCGAATACATCGAAGTGACTGAGTCTGTCTATGATGCAGCACTGTACGAAGTGACAGATTTACTTACCCGCTACTCCAGCAACGGGGTTCAAACTTAAGATACGTGTGCACAACTGGGTAATACTTTTTCGTGTGACGTAGTATTTTCCCTTTGTTGATGCTTGTACAACATTATCTAAAATATGTCTCAGACCCAAGGGTCTTTTATATTTGGACGTGCGCCCTAATATAACCGGCTAGGTTGAACGTCCCGCGCCTCGTTAAAACGAGGCAAAATTTTATTAAAAAAAAAAAAAATTATCTAATCTATACTTTTCAACGTCTGTCGGTTTTACCCTACAGAAACAGGGGACGCAATGCTTTTTTTTATATTTTTTTATTGAAAGTTAGACATTAATTATATTGTTTCCCATAACATTAATTTTGTGTCAATATATCAATGGATTTCCCATTTAAAAAAGATTCAACTAGATCAGGGGTCGTAATTATTTTTGTTCGTCTACTTTTAGAGTCTTCATTATTGCAGGCAGCAAGAAACATCAGATGACATTCTACTTAGAACCTGTGGAGCTGGTGACACACTAGCACCAAGTATGAAGTACAGAGATGATCTTACAGAAGATTTTAAACATCAGAGTCAGTTAAAATATCCTGAAATGGAAATTGGTTTCAGTGATGACATTTACAATACAACTTTAATTGCTATAGAAGATAAGGTTATTTGTATGCAAGGGGAGGAACTGCATACTCTTGGTCTCCCTCAAACTAACCGAACTGAAGGACGTACCGTGGTGGAAACGATTGGAGTAGGTGTGCTAGAGGGGAAAAGTATGATGGAGGAAACGATTGGAGTAGGTGTGCTAGAGGGGAAAAGTATGGTGGAGGAAACGATTGGAGTAGGTGTGCTAGAGGGGAAAAGTATGGTGGAGGAAACGATTGGAGTAGGTGTGCTAGAGGGGAAAAGTATGGTGGAGGAAACGATTGGAGTAGGTGTGCTAGAGGGGAAAAGTATGGTGGAGGAAACGATTGGAGTAGGTGTGCTAGAGGGGAAAAGTATGGTGGAGGAAACGATTGGAGTAGGTGTGCTAGAGGGGAAAAGTATGGTGGAGGAGATGATTGGAGTAGATGTGCTAGAGGGGAAAAGTATGGTGGAGGAGATGATTGGAGTAGATGTGCTAGAGGGGAAAAGTATGGTGGAGGAGATGATTGGAGTAGATGTGCTAGAGGGGAAAAGTATGGTGGAGGAGATGATTGGAGTAGATGTGCTAGAGGGGAAAAGTATGGTGGAGGAGATGATTGGAGTAGATTTGTTGGATGTGAGAGGTATGGTGGAGGACATGATAGAATTAGATGTGCTGGAGGTAGGGCCGTAGATACGGGGGGAAAGGGGGGGGGGGAATACCGATACCAACATAGAACATTAAAAATTTTTTGGGTATTAAACCTTCCTCTCCCCCCCCCCCCCCCCCCCCCCCCATAGGTGAAAGATATAGTGGAGGAAATTATTGGAATAGATGTGATCGGAGTGAGAGGTATAGGGGATGACATGATTGGGGTAGATATCCTGGGAGTGAGGGGTATAGTGAAGGACATGATTGGAGTAGATATGCCGGAAGTGGGAGATGTACATTGGAGGACATGACTCTAGTAGATATTCTGGTGGTGAGATGTATAGTTGTCATTGGGTTAATACGAGAATTAACCGTGGACGGTATGTCCTGGTTGCTCAGATAATAATGGTGGCTCAGAAGTACCGCAACCAGGTGATACTTTAAAAGTTCAGTTTTTTTTTTTTTAACTCTGGCAACACCGGGTATATCTGCTAGTTTTATAAAATCATTGTTCATGCCCGGTTGAAATGAACAATGGGAGGGTTGAAATGAACAATGGGAGGGTTGAAATGAACAATAGGAGGGTTGAAATGAACAATGGGAGGGTTGAAATGAACAATGGGAGGGTTGAAATGAAATACAGTGGACCGTGTGCTGGATACTGCCTCAAAAGGAAAAAAATCAGAGACGCAGTAATAAGAAATAGGATTAGGTCTAGGAATCCTAACCCTAACCTTAATCCTAACCCAGATGACGTGAGTGACTTATTAGAATGACATCACCACACTGGTCACCATTTCAACCCGTGACCTAGTTCGCCCAAATATTTATCGGCCACTTGTCATCCATATCGTTAGGGTTAAGATTCCTGAACCAAACCCTTACCTCATATTACTACATCTGGGAGTTCTTATTTCAGGCCATTTTACACTGTCGTTACATCACAGCAAGGACAGTTAAAGTAGCAACTATTCGTTACATCACAGCAAGGACAGTTAAAGTAGCAACTATGATGTCCTGGAAAACAAGAAGGACAGCAAGTGTAGGAAATTTACTTTAAAAAAAAAACACAACAGAAAATGGCAATTTACTTTTATTATTTATGTTATGACAAAACCAAAACAAAAACATGGTGACAACAGCCAAACTTTGGTGAACAATAAAAAAATTGAGAATGACAGATAAAAGATGCTGGATAATTTAACAACATAATATGGACGACAGTCATCAGCAGCAGTAATAGACAGAAGTAGTCACCAGAAGATGTGCAGAGACATTGTCACTTATGCCAGTAAATAAATATAGATACAGTAATTAACAGTCACTCGTTGACCAGAAAGGACACCAGAGAACAGAAATGAAAAATGGGTGATAAGCTTACTGGGAATCAAACTAATGCCGATCCAAATGGTGCCATCGCCTAGCTGTGAAAGTAAATTGTGAAAAGACGCAGAGCCCCTATAGCATCCCAACTTGTGCCAGGCAGCACACACTTGAAAAAAGAGAAGAAAGATGCTGACCTAGTTTTATTATTATGCGTGCTGTCTGAGTTAATGACTTGTTGTGTTTTTAAACAGTCATTGTTTTGATGTGTTTTATCATCATCATCAGATCCTGCTGTTGTAGTGTTTTAGAATCCACCATCATTTTTCTTTTTACCCAGTGTAGAGCGTGAAGAGCCACCATTGTAACTGGTCTCATATCTAGTCACTCAGTGTTTCCCAAACTTTTTTGGGTCACCGCCCCCGTGGCCCCCAGAGCACATCCCCAGCGTCTCTCCATTTCCCTGCATTACATAAAAATGTAAAGATAGGAAGATAAGAGCTATTGGAAATTCAAAATAGTGACAACTAATTCATTTATTTATTCAAGTGTAATATAAAGCTAAAGATACGCTTACTTATGAATTTCATTAAATAAAATTTAATCACTTAATTAATTCAGTATAACACACTTTCATCAACAGTATATGAGAGTACATTAGTAACCCCACCTAGTTTATTGTTGTTTGAACTTTCAGTGCGATGAATGAGCCTGGTGCTGCGATATAAGCGCTCACGCCAGGTCCCTGCATAATTAAACCGCTTTTACATTTAAGCATTATTTTAAGCAATGTTGCTGAATTTAGCCTGACAAATCCTCAAACGCCCCATGGAATCCTTGTTAATTACCACTTTGTGAACCACTTCTCTAAATGATGACAGCTGTATATCTTTTACAAAGTTAAGTTCAAAATAAGTCAAACCTTCAGGGCACTCACTGATTACATTGTACACCATATTAACTCTGTGACAATTGTTTTTGACCAATAAATGATTTTACTTTTTGCAAATGTCGATTTTTGGCTAATGAATTAATTGTGTTTGTAAAATGGCATATATTTGACTCAAAGATAATTCATGTTTGCAAATGTTATAATTTGAATGTTCAGTATTTGGTGAAGGATACATGAATATATTCGAAGCAGGTATTACAACAACCAGAGGTCACTGCATGCAACCTTTGACCCATGATTTATTCAAACAATCAGGTTTTATTTGTTTCCTGGATATGCGTTTAAAATGAAATGTTATTTTGAAACATAAATTTGCAACATCTGTTCCCTCTGACGTTTTAGTGATGCAAGTCCTGAATTTTTTTGTTTATATGAATGTCCTCCATGTCCGAAACTTCACTCATTTTTTATATTGTTAATCTAGATCATTGTTCTTGCATTCCAAAATCCTATTCGGGTTTCGTGTTTAACAATCAGGAGGTCCGTTTTCAATGTCAGTGGCTTCCTCAACTGGCAGTTACACGAGCCTTAGAATCCGGATATCCATCCAGCAGCAAAGCTTGTCTAACTGTTGCTATTTCTGTAACGTGTGTTCTGTACATAGACAGGTTTGTCGGCCCTGTACTAAAACCCCCAACTTGGAGGACCAGGGTGCCTGCTTCAGTCTGGCCCATATCCGTGCAGACCTATCCAGCTTAGTAGAACCTGCCAGGGGTTAAACTCCCGCTGGCCTAGCTGTGGGGGGTTGTCAAGGTACACAAGCTGCTCTACTACGACAAGGTTTTGGCACCAGTGATGGACTTATGAAAGGAAAGTGAAAGACAGGCCAGCCAAAAGCTACCTGGTGTAGAACTGTGGAAGCAGCACTGCAAATCATGAACCACAGCTTAGGCACCACACAAAAGATGGCTGCCAACAAAGCAAAGTGAAGACAGTTTCTTGTTGCCCTACAAGATGTCACCAGGCGTGGAAGTTACTGATTGCTGTGTCGGTCAATGATTTCTGTGTTGGTCAGTTACTGATTGTTGTGTCAGTCTTTGATTGCTGTGTCAGTCATTGATTGCTGTGTCAGTCAGCAACCAAGGACCAAAGCAGAAGAATCAAGATCATGGCCCGCGTAGTTCCCGGGTGCCTCTGATGAGACAAGGAAAGAATTGAACTTTTGCATCCTAATATGATGTTGTTCATGAGGCTGGCAACCTCAAAATATTGAAACCACACCTGCAAGAGCTTGTGAGTGCTTGGTCCAGTCTTCCTTTAAAGGGACCAGCTACAATAGTGGCTCCATGCTCCACTAGGAGCAACAAGGAAAATGAAGAATCAAGATCATACCCCCCCCCTTAAGGAGAAATATTATGAAAGTGTTGACAGTTAAAATGAGTGTAACCATAGAATGCTGTTTTGATTTGTCTAGAGTTTCTCTGTTGCCTGTTTTTACTTTTTCTTCACCAAAACTAATGAATGTATGATGCTGTCATCATTAGGAAGGTTGGTTTATATGTACATATATTTTTATATATCCATAGATACTGTATATGTGCTACAAGTTGTTGTTATTTAACTAGGGCTGCTTATCTTCTCGCTCTTTTGCAGCCAATACCAAGTTGAAGACTCCTTGGTATTATCTACACTGTAGATCTAGGCTTTACCTGTGGCTTTTCTGCCATTCCGAAACATGTTGAGTTGAAGAAATGAGCTCCAGTTTCTCCAGCTTGGCTTGCATATAACGGATAATCACATCTCATGTATATCCAATTTTGTTATATGCAATAGTATGTCTTAACATTTATTCTGTTCCAGTTTGTTTTTGCAGTGCATTTGGTAAGAACAATAAAAGTGTATCACTTAAAGTTTTTTTTCTTGACTTGGTTATGGTAAAGTCACTTAAACTGTTTTTTTTTCTTGACTTGGTTATGGTGAAGTCAGTTAAACTGTTTTTGTTTTCTTGACTTGGTTATGGTGAAGTCACTTAAACTGTTTTTGTTGTCTTCTAAATTTGAAATGTGTGATACTATTTGTCCTAGTTTGTCAGTTATTGCTGTAACAGTTCTAGGAACAGAATAACACAACATACAGCAAGTAATATACCACAAACATACAAACTATTGTCTATAAGGAAGAATCAACATCAATTCTGAAATGGTATTAACATTTTATTTGTCAAGATTTTAAAGTAAAACCAATTTTAAAAAAAAAAAAAAGACTGGAAAAAAATAAAGTCTTATAACATAACATCCAAGATGAGCAAACCACACAAAGGAAGACAGTTTGTCTGTGACGTGTACACTTAAAATGTCTAAATATTATTATAAGTGACGACATTTTGAAAATTACGAGGAAAAACCTATTCAGAATGGCATAATAATAGTAACATAAATCTGGAGCGTCAATGAGATTACTTAAAATAGCTGATTTAATTCTGTGTACAGTTCCAAACGTCAGATTTAGCTTAGCATAAATAAAAATTGTTGAAAACAACAAGAAAACACAGGACTAGAAATAGTTATTGAATAAACCAATGGTCTCCAGAAATAAAAACATGCCAAATAAAACCTGTTAAAGAACTGCCATGTTTTTTAGCAGCAGTAAATTTCAAGAGTAAAAAAAAAAAAAAAAAAAAGAAAGAAAGGACAATATGAACTGTACAAGTCTTTCGGTTAAAAAATAATATAATAAAAATGTAAGCAGGTTGTTGGACTAGACAGAAAACTTATGAAATTGCACTTGAGTTGATATTTGAAACGTAATTTTCTAGCCACGAGCTGTCAAGACATTCATCGGAAACATTTACGACCCTTGGTGAACGATGGATGGACATCATGTATATTTCCATGTATACATAGTGAATATTTGTATAGTGCATTTGTCTATTAAATGTTCAGTTACCCTGAAACAACATATCTGCAGTCCTGGGCTGTACAATTGAGACCATATTTAATAATTAAACCAAAAACAAAGAATGATACACTTTTACTTCTGCTACAACCAGCTATCATCTAACTTCTCCAATTAATCAACCAGCTATCATCAAACTTCTCCAATTAATCAACCAGCTATCATCAAACTTCTCCAATTAATCAACCAGCTATCATCTAACTTCTCCAATTAATCAACCAGCTATCATCAAACTTCTCCAATTAATCAACCACCTATCATCTAACTTTCAATTTTTAGCATGAAGAACAATCAACCAGCTATCATTAAACTTCTCCAAATTTAAGCATTAAGAAACAATCAACCAGCTATAATCTAACTTCTCTAATCTTTAGTGTGAAGAATCAAGCAGCAGACATAGCTCATAAAATTAAAAATCTTTCTTGATATATTATGAAGATTTAAATTCACAGTTGGCATTGCACAAATGACCCCAGGTATAGGTGAATAATTTTCTCAGAAAAAAGTTACATAGATATTTATTACTGATGGCTAGATACAAAGGATATAAGAAAAACTTTTCATTTATTTCTCAGTTCGTTCACACAGCTACCTGTACAGCAAATATAATATGGGCAGTTAATAAAGTAATAACAGAATTTAAAAAGTTGTTTCAGCTACTTTCTCAATATCTTTAAAAAAAAAAATAAAAACTGAAATTTCAAATATGGAAAACACCCATCAGTGTGTGAAACTTGAAACTTTGATAAAACATAAAATTCAGTGGAAACTTTTAACTTTTTCAAACAAAATTTAAAAAAATCATTTGAAGTAAACATAACATTTTTCTCAATAAAATTAGAAATGAAATAAACTTTACACATTCTCAGACAAACCAAGAAGACTTAGTTGTCAAACAATAACATTGCACATCACAAACATTTTCTACATGTTTGGAATTTGACTAGAATAAAACACTCATCCACAGGAAAGTTTCACAGTTACACTGACCTGTCAGTTATAATAACCGTAATCTCTGAGTGACAAAAGTAGATATCAGCCAATGACATAACTGGGAAATTAAAACAAACAAACTTCACAGACAGACAAAAATAACATGCTTTCATGTATGATTTAAAAATGACAAGAAAAGTGGAATATTGAAATTTTGTGGTCTTTGTCATGAAATCCAGAGAAATAAATGTGACAAATGAAGATATATGGATTTAACAGAAACCAGAAGTGTCAACAACATAGATTGTATTACATGGCATCTAATACTGGAGACAATAAGAAAAGTTACATACCACAGAGAAATCAATATATACAAAATATGACATGATTCATATGCACGCCAATCTATGTACATGTATTAAAACCTAAAACTACCATTAAAACTATTATGTGGTCTGTGGAATCATGCGATAACACATATGGAGACATTGGACCCTCTCATCAACAAAATCTTCAAACTAGCAAGTCAACTATATCAATGGTCCAAACTTGAAGAGTGAAAAATACTAAATATACAATGGTCCTTCGTCAGATATGAAATTTGAAAAAAAACAAAACAATGATGACTTCATGAAGTGATGTGAGTGACTGGTATATAACATGCAAAGCCTTAATGAATGTCAATCACTCATTAGATGCCTGTATGTACCACACCATTTTTCTTTTGGCTTGTATGTTATAATGAGTAATAACACAATGGAAATCTGGCAGCTGAATGAAATCTTGGTCATCAAAATGTCACAGAAACAATGTCTGGAATGCTAGAGTTCATGAAAACAAAATCAACAAAACTTGTACCATATTCTGACAGGATTTCTGTTGGAAACCTATGCCTCGCATTTCAATCAGAAGACTAAAAGCTGACTCCCTTCCACAAAACAACAAATCTCATGTTTTAAAATAATTCCATGTAACACAACATATGCATGTCTGTTACAGATATTATGTAGGAAATTTGTAACAACAGTAGCATAAAACAGCAATACAACCAGCAAGATGAAGGAAAATCTACACACTAGGTAACAAAGTTACAGCACTAAACATGTGACATACACAAATAATATTCAACTCATAACACACAAGCAAAAAGACACAGCACATATATTCTTGGACAGCTTAATTCACAATCATGTGTTTACAGGGATCAAATTATTCATCACACAAGAGAAAAATATTGCCTTTATGTTGCTGTATGCAGCACCGTCATCTAATTTTCACGTTAGCCAAATATAAATCACACAAAACTTAACTTCTAAGTTGATTTTCATGCTTGAAACCATCATTCTCAGAATGGGAATATGTGCATTATGTACAGGACAATTAATTTTGTGTGGTAAAGTCGGCTTACTTGTCTGTTTTCAGCAAATGAAAGAAACTGTCATTAAATTTCATTTTGCAATACAGCATTAAGTAATCTAGAGTAGTGTCCATATTATTTATCTTGACTTGATGCCAAATAGTTCAGATGTGATTACAGTAGGTGGGATACATGGAATATTGTACCAATTGGCAAATTTGACAGCTTAGCAAGTACACAATCTCAGTACAGAATGAACCATTCAGACAAACTTCATACATGATGGTAATCACAGAATCTAAACTTGACCTACAGACACGGTGTCCAAGCTTGACCTACATACACAGTAAACATCAAGCGTGAAACATATATGAGGTGAACATCAAGCTTGACCTACATACATGTTGAACATCTAGCGTGAACCACATACAAGGTGAACATCAAGCATGACCCACATAAAAGGTAAACATCAGGCGTGACCCACATACAAGGTGAACATCAAGCATGACCTACATACACGGTAAACATCAAGCAAGACCCACATACAAGGTGAACTTCAAGTGTGACCCACATACAAGGTGTACATCAAGCTTGAACTTTGACACTCAGGACACAAGAATGAGCAAATAACAGGAACTTAAAGAATATTCGCTACAACAGATAAAGCTCATTGGCTACAACAGATAAAGCTATCTTACATACATATTGTTAGTTCTACACCAATCGTTGCCACTGACAGTTTGAGTCTATATTTTGGGCACAAAATATGATAAATTTATTGGACACACCTTTGTCAACTCCACAAATATAGACAACATTCAATCCTGACTTTAAAAAAAAAAACCAACGGTATAATTTGGAAAAGTTAATTAAAAGTACTTGAGTGCCCCAGTTTAGTGCCTAAATCAGGGTTTTTAAATCTGTGGTCCATGGACTGTTTGGGGGTTCATGAATGGGTTCAAGCGGTCCATGTACATAACCTCAAATTTAAAATGTCAACTTTTTATTTATGCTTTATAAATTCTTTTCCAAGAAGGGGTCTATGGCCTTCATCAGACAATCAAAGTGGTCCATGGCCTTCATCAGACAATCAAAGGGGTCTATGGCCTTCATCAGACAATCAAATGGGTCTATTGCCCACACACAAAGTTAAGAAACCCTGGACTAAATGATTAGCTTGTACAGATGATTTCACAAATCTCATATACACTGGCAAACAACAACAAAAATGTCTAACACAGCCGTTATTAATGTGAGTATTGGAATATCATTCACTTCTGGAGGTGACAAACTTTGAGCAAGGTTTAGGTGGACTAAACAGATTCCATCTAGATGGAATATAGCTATAGAGTTATAGTACATAATATTGACAGCTTCACAACATCAAATCAAGATTTTTGGAAACTCAATCCATATCACTGTATTACAGTGAACTTTCAAAATTTCATGTACAACGCCAGTATGATACAGTGTCTGCAAGTTGACATAACTGATCATTAAAAAACTACAATCTCTATTCATGCTGAAACAATTTACACAATGTATCTAATTATAGTACAGTGGCTGACTTCAGCACTCTCATACACAATCAAAGTTTCACATGCTCTAATTCAGTTCACTTGCAACAAAATGGGTAATAACCCATCTTTAAAATATTTTACACCTGTCTTACATTTGAAATGTACAGAAAGTGCAGTACAAATACTGGTCAAGATTTGCTTACCTGACTGACAGAGCTTTCCAGAATACACAAAATCATAATCTAGCACAGGATTTTTTTTTAACTTGTGGTCTACTGACCCACTGGGAGTTCATGAATGGATTCTAGGGGATATGTACATAACATAACATTTAAAACGTTACATTTTTCTTATTATGCTTATATATTTTACATTTGTTTCTAAGAAGGGATCCATAGTTTTCATTGGACAATCAAAGATATCCATAGGACCAAAAAAAAAAGGTGAAATCCTAATCTAGCAGATCTTCAAATGTGGACTTTCTACCCTAACATCTCAACCATATCAGGATCTGTGCTTGTGACAACACAGGCCATGAAATAACACCTCTAACTATTTTTACAAGCATTCACTAGTTTACCAGAAATGTTTTATGCGTCCAAAATCTAGACTTGTTGTGGAAGACAACTTTATATACATGTCCAATGTTTCTATGTCATTTTACATGGACGCCACACAGTCATTTTACATGATCCTACACAGTCACTTTACATGGACGCCACATAGAAGGACAAGAAAAAGAAGCTGAATGAGAATACAGATAAAAAGAAAAGATAATCAAGATATAAGAGATTGTAAGACAATGCAGGATCGAGAAAATAAATCCAAGGAAGGAGATAGACAGGACAAGGTTTGTGATCAGTCTCCCAAAATACGTGAAAATCCAATGATGTCAAAGGTCATATGCTAATGTTTCCATACATACAACACAATTATTTCATTGTTATAATAAGGTACATGATACAGACAAACATTGATGGTAACATTTACAACAAATCTAGCCTACAGCTTCTATACTCGTATATACTTATTTCAGAAAAAATAAAATAATTTTTTTTTTTTTAATACAAATTTTGATTGGAAGCTCAGATGCCATTTTGGAGCATATATAGAGAAATGACATCTCCTGCCAATGACAAAAATATTCAAATTTTTAAGAAGGAAAATACCAATACCAGGCTAGGTACTGTCATATTGCATACATCACAAAATTTGTCTTGCACAAAGGAAAAAAAAAATGTACATTTCAACAAATATCAATATATATATATATATCTGTATGTATTTTTTTCACTGCTAAAAGTAAAAATTCATAACACATTTAAAAAGAGTATCTTTCAACTGAGTATTCTATGCTACATGAACCACCATGGGATAGTTTGTGAGCTCCACAACCCCTTTAGTGACAAGACAATACAAGCTCTTAAACAAGTACATCTATACAGGTCATGTTAAACATCAAAACGAACAAGATATTTTCAGGAACAACTTCCACAGACAGTGACGCATCAATCTTTAACAAACTTGCTACCAGAGGCCTACTGTTACAAGATCAACGGTATCTTGCATGACTTAAAATATGGTGACAACTTTAAGAATAATCAGGCATGCAGATTTACTAACTCTAAATGAACCATCTGTTTGATTATCATTTTGTGTGTGTGGCCACCTCCATTACTTACAAGAAATGTTTGTACAAACATGTCCTAGTAATCCTGATCTATCCAGACTAGGTTAAAATGTTGTTTTTAGTGATGTCTGTGAGAGGATGTTTTTTTGGACTTGCCATGAATACCATCAGGGAATCAATAATACTGATAACACGTAATACTGTACAGTCTGGGCAAAAACACAAGGTGACTGTAAAATGTGTATGATGATTTGTGTGATAATGATACGATGATGATTATGGTAAAATTTTGAATTTGGTGATTGGTAAAGTGATGATTAAGCTGTGCTTCCATAAACACCATCTCTTGCTACAATTCACATTACACTCAGTTTACATAAGTATCACATATCTACATTCACATTACATTCTGCTTACATAATCACCTCCTTCACTATATTCACATTATTAATACATTCTGTTTACATAATCACCTCCTTCACTATATTCACATTATTCTCTGCTGGCATAAACAAACACCTCTCACTGAGTTCACATTACACTCTCCTTACATAAATACAATGTCTTTTTTGTTTACAATACACAATGCTTACATAATCTCTCCCTGTGTACAGCTTACACTCCACTTACATAAACACAATCTCTCCCTGTGTACAGCTTACACTCCACTTACATGAACATAATCTCTCCATGTGTACAGCTTACACTCCACTTACATGAACATAATCTCTCCCTGTGTACAGCTTACACTCCACTTACATGAACACTGTCTCACACTGAACTCTGTTGACATAAACACTAGCTCTAGCTATACTCATATCAAGTTAACACAAATCAATCATGGTCTCATATACCATTACACATTTTTTTTTTCTCTTACACCTGTTTCTCCACCCATCCACATTTCAACCTTTTCTGTCATATCTTTTTCTCCCTCCATGTATGTAACAGCTCATAGTTGACATGTCTCATAATTCAATCTTCCTTGTACACTATCATTATTTTTGCAGATAATGATCTCACACTACACCATAACTTACAAACTCTTTTATTTTTAACACTTGTCACACTCCACCATTATTCACAAGTTTATTATATATCTAACACTTACTACGTACCAACATCACTTACAAACTTATTTATTCTTGGCACTTACCACAATCTACCATTATTCACAAACCTCCTTATGAAACACTCTCCCTTGCTCTCTCTCACAACACACTCTTGGAAGACTAGACAGGAACAAGTCGGCCATACAGTCCACCAAACACCAAGTGAATGTTATCACTAAGAAATAAAACAACAATATGGCTTGCACAAGGTGCCCTCAAACAGATGGCTGGTTCCTTGAGATAATACTGGTCGGTAAAGATGCCAGGAAGGACTCTGATGTCCTCATTAAAGTCCATTCCTTCAAGAATATACACACAAATTTAAAAATAAACAATGACTATATGCACAAATATAATACTGTTATAACAACAAATATGAACCACCAAAATAAATCTATTGTCAGAAGACGAGTACACATACAACATTTCTAATACTGTTTTAAGATCAAATATGAACACACATATATATATATATACATGAGTAATACTGTTATACAAAACAAGTACAAGAACACATATAAGTACCATATTTTCAAATAATCGATAACACGCTGACATTAGAAGATATCTAGAAACTGGGTTTCCGAAGACCCTTTTAAAGATGCTGTCCAATGGTGATAAATGTTTTACTAATATAGAAAAATGTGAAAGGTTACTGATAAGCATGACTGAAGATAATATGTCTGAAATTTGGTTGAATGTTTACTGTTGTGTTTCACAACAGGCCACTGGTTCAGTGTTATATTTCGGATTGTAAATTAATTTTAAACACATTTATAATCATTGCTGATAAGTGCAAACTTTACCATCTGATAACAAAGAAGAAAAAGTTTCATAAATAAACCAACTCTCAAAATTCATAAATTTATGGATATTAAATGTATGTTTTCTCTAAATCAGACTTGTAAGCATGTTATCGATCATTGCAAAATTGTGACTGCACCACAGTAATACTGTTGTAGGAAAAAAGCAAACATTACTTTCAAATGTAATACTGACAAACATTTAAACATGCACAAATACACAAATAATACTGTTTTAGTTGACTATTACCACAACATACAGCCAAAAGTGACTAACGATCGATCTACATAAGATAAATGCCATGAAGCATACACTACTTGATATGAAAATATTTTAAGAGTCTATAAGGAAAACTAAAATTATTAGTTTTTATAAATTATTTTGGAAGACATAACGCAACAAACTCTAGGATTATCTTAATCCTGACTTATGAGATAAATCTGGAGGTTAACTTGACACAAATATAGTGATGTTTCAGAAACAAGCATCAGAAATGCAGAGTATTGGAAATAAAAATAAATACTTATGTAAATTCAGAAATTAACAGCAGCAAACAGTAAGGCTATAGACAATGACTGTTAATTAAAATAAAAAGAAGCTTGTTTGACGATGTAATGAAGCTACTGTTTTATAAAGAGGCTGAGATGTGGAGCTTCATTCTACAATAGGAAGAGTGAAAAACATGGAATATTTACAATAGAGTATTCAACAGTCTTTGGTTTGACAGCTGTACAAAATCTGGCACATTTGTTGGAATAGCTTCTGTAGACCTGTCCAGTTTGTCAAGGCGTTTGGTTAAAAACAAAAGACATATTAACACCAATAATTACGTTTAAGTGCTACTAGTTCTTGTTTGTTTCTACCTTCCTTCCTAATCTAATATAAATTTCTGTTTGATTATCAACTTTTATTTTATAAATACCAGATATTTAAACTGGATGAAGGTAAATTTGATATCCTGATGACACAGCGATCCAAAGAAGGTAAATTTGAAATACTGGTTACAGAACTGCAATTTCCATGTGTGAAGTTGTTTTCTGTGTCTGTTTTGTTGTCTTGACTAGCAGAGGAGAGGGAAAAAAACTACTGACTACCTCTAGTAAGTGACAATCTGGCAGTGGTGACAGTGATACAAGTCGGTGAATGGATGAAAGTGTTCAGTGATTGACAGTTCTGTTCTATAAGATGACAGCAATCATAACTGTTGGAAGCAAGACGTGTTCATTTACCACATATAAATTGATAATTTTGAAATGATAACACTGATAATAATAATAATAAAAAATGAAATGATGATGAAATCTGATACAATGCATATTGCCGAAGTGATATAAGTTGGCACTGATTATAGTGATAACAATGGTGTTGGTGACGATAACGTTAAAGATGATACTGATGAAGTTAGTAGTGATAGTAATTATTATAATGATGATGATATCAGTAATGGTAATGAGACACTAATAAAGGTGTCTATAATGATAACACTCATAGTAATGATTATCTGATCATGATAATGAAGAAGAATGAAGCTTTAAATGAAGATGGCAATAAGGATGAAGAAACTGGGGTTATCTCTAATGAATGGACAATACTACTACAGTCAGGATGAAACATGTATGATGACAGCAAATAAAATGAATGACAATGATTTCATTTGGCACATAACGGATAATACTGCGACGGTAAATATGATCATTATAATAATGACTGAACTAGTAGATGTGATGAGGATAATAATAATACTGATGATAGCAATGACTGATGATAATGCTGATAATGGTTGTGATGAAAGTGGCTGTGATGTTTTACTGTACTGGTGAGTATTGAAACGCAATGACAATGAAAGTTTTTCATGTTGGAAATACAACAACAAAAAATACAGTGAACACAAACATTCATGTGGACACATTCATTAAGACAACATACTGATAATATTGAACTGGGGAACTAGACAGAAATAGTTGTGACCAGTCAATGAAGGCCCCGTGGAGTCCCCGGGGCCTCAGATGAGACAAACAAAGAATAGGATTACTGCTTCCATGGGCATGATGTACAATTATAATATAGTGTAGTAAGATGTAACTGCATGGCAGAATGTATACATGACAAGAACAGATGAACACATCATGAATCAAGATCTGTGGAGAGATTTAAGATAACGCCAAGCAGCACAACACATGATGATTGAGGGTATGACAATGATCAAAGTTATAGTAATGACTGACTAATTATTTCATGTAAATGAAAGTAGTTTACGTGCAAAAAAGAAAACTTCTCAAATCACAAACAAGGAAACAGCCCAAACAAGGACAACATGGAGAAAAGACATTTGACACATTACTGACAATTACAAATAATGATTCAATCAATGAATATTTCAATGAAAATCACATATTCTAAGAGTTCATACCACACATGGCATTCATAGCAAGTCCATCTGGACAATGTTGGTCGTGTTCTAAATAAACAGTGTTGTTATAACTCTGATATTCTGAATAATTGTGTTCATGTCATGTGTATCCTGAATTAACAACTGACATAATAAAAATGGTATTATTTAACAGCATACATCGATCATGCACAAGGAGCTAGCTGTCTGTGAAACATTCTCATTTTATCCAAGCTGACACCAAAACCACAAACACGCCACTGCAGCACAGAACTCTGTTACAGTCCACATGTCAAAGTAATTAAACAACAATAAACTGTACAAGTTTGTCAAAAAAGAGACAACAATAGTCAAAATTTACTAGAACACTGACCTACTGGAATGGAAGCTCTTGGATTTAGTTCTGTTTCATGTGATTAGATCAGCAATCAAGAAACCAGGGATACAGAAAAGACAGAACAGCCACTCTAGTCACGATTTTTACAAATGTTCTCAATATGCACATTTCTCTACCCAGACCATCTGACCAGGTGTTTGGCTACCAATCAAATCTTACGGAAAACTGACACTGAAGTACAAGTGTACGTGATGAAATGGTTTTTATGACAGACACAAAAAGATACTTCCAGAAAATCCTGAGGAAGATATTTTTTCAAAACACCTTGTACTTCCTTTTTTGTCCTTTTGTAAAATGGACATCCATAACTCCTTGTATCTTTTCTAAATGATTACATGAAAGATATCCAGACCTCTAGGATATTCTTCACACAAGAACACAGCTTTCATTTAAAATACCTCAAACTTAACCTGGAATCATACAATTTTCTTGCTAAAAAAGAGATGGAATTCCATCAATATGCAGGAAGAAACTACATTAGATGACAGTAAAAACCAAATATAGCTTAGTTTATTTCAGATGTCTTAATTTACATCTTTATTCATAGAACTCTAGACATCTTAAGTAATATCTTTAAAGCTTTACTCAGATAACTTTTAATGTCTGGATATCTTCATTTGCTTCAGAGGCTTGGGTATTTTAATTTACATTTTTACTTCAGATGTCAGGGTATTTTAATTTTTATCTTTACTTAAATTTCTTTAGATGTTAGGGTATTTTAATTTGTATCTTTACTTAGATAACTTAGATGTTAGGGTATTTTAATTGACATATTTGCTCAGATAACTTCAGGTTAACTTAGCAATTAACAAATGAGATCTGACTCTACAAATATGTATTCTGATTAAAAATATGTGGGCATCAAATTAAAATAAAGAAATTCTGACTTACGAGATCCAGAAAGTAGAATACACACATACATATATATACAGTAATCAACACATGGCATGTGAATACAAAAAGTACACATTTGTACAAATATATAATACCACACATTTACATAAAAACAGATATTATGGATTACAAGTAATAATTTGGCACATGATAATAATACGCTAGAATACTGGTATTATAGGAATACATGATGGGAGAACATGCATCTGTATTAAAGACTGCTCTGAAACTCTGAGATTTAACTGACAAACGAACAAACATAATCTGATAAACTTAATAATCAAGTGTCCTGCTATTTCTTTCAATCTAAAAACTTTCAGGAAAGGAGTCATAGATCATCAAATACATTTACATACTTCCCCGCTACTGGATCGCAACAGATCTTAATCTAATTGTTTTATACCTGAAAAAAAAAAGTTACTCAGCTAAATATATTTTGTGGCTGGAACCAAAAACTAAAAGTTTTGATATAAATCTATTTATCGTGCATCTAAAACTTAAATCGTAAGGTTAAACAGCTAAACATTTTGGAGATGGAAGAAATAAAACTTTAAGAATAAAAACTATAGGTAAATCTACATGATTCGGAACGGGGGAAAAGAAATGATACTGCTCTCAATGTTATTAAGAGCTAAGGGGGGGAAGGGGGGGGAGAGAAAGAAGAATAACTACAGATAAAAATCTAACAGTTTCACAGTTTTAAAATACCCCGAGTTACAGAGCTAAACATTTGACAGAACCTGAATAAAATATTAACGTCATAAATAAATCTAAGTATTATTGGACAGGGAAAAAAAAAAAAAACACAGTTATTGAGCTAAATGTGTTTCAGAACTGAAAACCTTTCTACAACTGTGGAGATTAATCATTTATCGCTGAGAACCCCCCCCCCCCCCCCCCCCCCCGAAAAAAAAGAGCTTCTCTTAAATGAGCTATTTTTCCAACTTAATCAATGTTGACAAGAGGGAGACAACCCTGCAAATATCTGTCAACATCTTGGTTTTCATCATGTTTTTGGTTTGTTTTTGAGAGTTTTTCAATAACAACTAGGGCATACAAGAAGAACAACATGAAAAATACTGGTCTGTGGATTTTTAAAATAACGGAGGTAACAATAAAAAGTTGGAAGCAGTGGAATACAAGTAATGCTGTGTAAAAGGAACAATACTGGAATACCAATGAACACTGTGCAACAATATATGGAATAATGTAGAATATAGGTCAGACGTGGCTTGCTGATGTTTCTGTCAGAATCTTCTCATCATCATCATCATCATCATCACTTCAGCTCCAGAGGGCACAGGCTTTAAACAAACATTTGCAAGTCTTCTTGTCCTGTGCCATCCGCTAAAGGTCTTTCCATCTCTTCTCCGTGTGTTCTTTGATCTAGAATGTTTTGTTTGGTCTCAAAACTGTCACAGAAATTTAGGCAATCAATCTCAAGCCTTGCTACTTTTATTCCTAATAACACAAATATAGGTTTCTTGTGTTTTTTTGTTTAGGTCTTTTTTTGTGTTTTCATTTGTAACAGGTTTATGTGAAACAATCTCCTGCTTTAATCACTGATCAAAATATATAAAAAGATCTTTCAGTAGCAACCTTCTTAAATAAGGCTGGACTCAAAGACTGCATTCAATGTTTTGTAAATGAATGGATGGATTCAAATGAGCCAAGTTTCATGGATTTGCCAGGAAGGACTGCAAATGGCCAGAATGTTATATTTAACTTAGTTCTATAAACACAATAAGGCATTCAAAAATTTGCCGTAGAGATGCCCGGACAGAACTAGCTTTTCTTACACCTGTTGAATTTGGCATACTCTTTCATTTTAAAAGTTAATTTATAATTTACTGTAACTGTTTGATTATGGCTTCCCTGACATGTTTAAACAAAATGAGACAGAATATAAATTGATATCTTTCATTTCTAACAAGAGAAGTAAAATGGTCACTAAAGGACCTTTCATTATAAGTACACAAATATGTACAAACTGTACTGCCTATGTACAAACTGTACTGCCTATGTCCAAACACAGCCAAGATTCTTCCAGAAACCATCAAGAGATCTACAGGTAGACACTGGTTATATAAGTGTACAAGACTAAACAGAATATATCAAATATAAACTGGTTAATAATCGGTTAAATGGTCCCTGTACATATGACTAGAATATTACACTGCATGTAGGCAGTGCTGAAGATACTTTATTTGTGAAATGATTACACACAAAAATGTCATACTCATGTATGGAAACAAAACAAAATGGAATAATAGTTTTCATTTTGGTACATTTATGTTCAACCAGAACACAAGCAAAAACTTGCAAAACATGAAAACAGAAATGCCAATAATTGTTCTAAAAAATGCAGAACTCAAACAGAACACCTGTTTCACAAATACATGAAACACCACTCTTCCAACAAATTCCTGAATCTTGTGTGTATAAAGGCAGAGAGAGTTATCTCCTCTACACTCAAAAAAATGAGTGTAGTACAAGGTCAAGTATTTCCAGATGTGATTGAATGATATGAGACAAACAGTAGCAAACTTCTGCCACACATGCAGATTATCAGCATACAACAGACCACTGAGAAGGAGAAATAGCAAACATTATGAAAATGCTTCAGAGAATCAAAAGCAAAAATTTTGTTATCAAAACTGCAGTGTTTCACTTTCTAAAATAAAATTTCCATTTATCTTTCTCTCATACTCAGTGGGCCACATGTCCTACAAATGCTGATAGTCTACTTGTCCGGGTAGATTCGTGTATCTACAGTCATAACGACTGTGTCATCTCTTTAACAGTTCTAGATGACATGTTCTTATTCACCAAATGTGGATAAACACAACACACCAACCAGGCACAACATACAGATCCCATCAAAGCATTACAGCACAGGAAGGTATAACAGAGTTGACATACAAACTTATCAATCATGTCAAATCATTTACAACGACAATAAATCAGTCATATGCAGTCATAATGACAGAGACTGCTTGCATGTGATGTCATGTACTGGTCTTGAAAAAAATACAACATGATTCTGATGTTGATATGTGGCCTTGTCCTTGTTCACGCAATCACAAGCACCTTGACCTTTAAACTTTTGAATTGCCAGATTTTTGCAAAATATTTATGTTCATACTTGCAGCTATTTGCTCCATTACAACAGATTGACTACCTGCTGGTCATAGACGATGCAGAGCTTTTGTAGACTTTGTGTTCCTCCAACGAATGGTGTTAGGCAAAGTATCTGCGAGTGTTGGACAATATAATCTTGTTTGATCTAGCCCGCTGGCTAGACAAATAAGTCTTCTATGTTGTAAGAAAGATAAACAATTTAGTCTTCTTTACCTGAGCCAGCTGCATTATCATCATCTTCACCATCTGATGGTTTACAAAATTTGTACCTGGAAACAAAAAATGAAAATAAATCAAGTTTAGAAATGTTCACTGGAAACTTTTAGGGAAAAAAAAAATAAATAAACATTTACTGGAAGTTTAGCTGCCAGTTTTCTACAGTTAAGTATAAAAAAAATATGATAAAGACATCTGACAATTATAATATCAATGGAAAATAAGAACACATACTGAATTAGACATCATATGTAGATCCCACCTCATCTAATAATCAAATTCTAGAATCATAATCAACAAAGTGATCTGCTAGAATCACAAAGAAGTACTTTTTCGGGAACTTCCATGACAGAAGAAACTGTCGAAGATTCTGAAACAAAGGAACCGGAGGGGGAGAGGGAGGGAGAGAGAGAGAGAGAGAGAGAGAGAGAGAGAGAGAGAGAGAGAGAGAGAGAGAGAGAGAGAGAGAGAGAGAGAGAGAGAGAGAGAGAGAGAGAGAGAGAGAGAGAGAGAGAGAGAGAGAGAGAGAGAGAGAGAGAGAGAGAGAGAGAGAGAGAGAGAGAAGGACAAGAAAGGTGAAGAATGAACTGGGCTGAATTGTTCTAGACAGGGACAGTGCAGACAGCTTAGGCTGAGTGTTTATGCTCTACAGGGAGCATACAGGAACAGAAGCACGTACCTATGATTCATGTGCTGACTGTACGAGCCTGAATGGGAAAAACGTTTCCCACATTTGCGACACTTGAAAGGTTTCTCCCCGCTATGAAGTCTGCGGTGCTCTGTCAGGTGATGCTTGTGTTTGAATGCTTTAGTACAGACTTCACAGTGAAATGGTCTGGCTCCTGTTGAGACAAAAGAACACCATGATTCTTTTGTTCATACCATTAATCTGTGTACCAGGCATACAAAATCGTAACTCCTAATGTAAAAGCCACATGTGTATCACCGGTAACAAAAAAGAATGTAGTTTGTTCATCAAGTGATAACTGTTTAAAAGAAAACTGAAGAATGTTTCTTTATTTTTTTTTTTTAATTACTATAAACAAAGATAACTGAAGAATGTTTCTTTATTAAAAACAAAAATAACTATAAAACAAAGATAACTGAAAACTTTTTATTTAAAAAAAAAGCACAACTATAAAAAAAAATTGTAGAAGAATGTCTCATTACACCAAAAACAAACAAAAAAACTATATAGCAAATAACTGAAGAATGTATCAACAATTAAAAAAACATAACTACCCAAATGATAACTGAAAATGTGTCATTCATTTTAAAAAATAACATAAATACGTATATAAGATAACTGAAGAATGTCTCATTTATGTAACACATAACTAGAACAAAAGATACAAAAAATATCTTTAAATCACAAAAGTATATCTACAAAGCCAAGATAAGAAGACAAGAGTTAATGTCAAGTGTCAAGGTAAGCATAAAGTAGGCAGGTGTGAAAAGAACGTACACAAACTCAAGGTAGGATTACTCAAACATTGCTTACCTGAGTGCTCATACTTGTGACGAGCCAGCGAGCTCTGTTTACTGAACTGTTTGTCGCACTGGTCACAGGCATACATGCCCAACTCCTCGCTGATGCGATGACCTTTCCACGATCTCCTTCGCTTGCGAGGAGAATTAGAATCATCATCTGTGTTGCTGACAGAGTCCTCCTGGTCATCCATTTTAATTTCTTCAGACTCCACCTACAAGTCATGTAAAGATGAAATGTGTGATAACAACAGTTTTAATATCAGCAAACCATGGGCACATATTTTTTTAATTTTTAACATTCACGAAGTTAGATGTTTCCATATTTATCGCTCTTGAATGCTTGTTTAAGGAAATCTAACATCAATTCCAACTTACTAATAGGCAAGAAAACAGAGAAATGTTAAAAAAAAATACACAACAACAACAAAAGAAACTAGTCCAACAACAGAATGTTTGTGTGTGTGTGTGACATGTTTTCAGGTAGAGAAATATAACACTTTTCAATGATAAGGTAAAGGTAGTGGAATGTAACACTTTTCAATGATAAGGTAAAGGTAGTGAAATGTAACACTTTTCAATGATAAGGTAAAGGTAGTGAAATGTAACACTTTTCAATGATAAGGTAAAGGTAATGAAATGTAACACTTTTCAATGATAAGGTAAAGGTAGTGAAATGTAACACTTTTCAATGATAAGGTAAAGGTAGTGAAATGTAACACTTTTCAATGATAAGGTAAAGGTAGGGAAATGTAACACTTTTCAATGCTAAGGTAAAGGTAGTGAAATGTAACACTTTTCAATGCTAAGGTAAAGGTAGTGAAATGTAACACTTTTCAATGATAAGGTAAAGGTAGTGAAATGTAACACTTTTCAATGATAAGGTAAAGGTAACACTTTTAGTGAAGGTAGGGAAATGTAACACTTTTCAATGATAAGGTAAAGGTAGTGAAATGTAACACTTTTCAATGATAAGGTAAAGGTAGTGAAATGTAACACTTTTCAATGATAAGGTAAAGGTAGTGAAATGTAACACTTTTCAATGATAAGGTAAAGGTAGTGAAATGTAACACTTTTCAATGATAAGGTGAAGGTAGTGAAATGTAACACTTTTCAATGCTAAGGTAAAGGTAGTGAAATGTAACACTTTTCAATGATAAGGTAAAGGTAGTGAAATGTAACACTTTTCAATGATAAGGTAAAGGTAGTGAAATGTAACACTTTTCAATGATAAGGTAAAGGTAGTGAAATGTAACACTTTTCAATGATAAGGTAAAGGTAGTGAAATGTAACACTTTTCAATGATAAGGTAAAGGTAGTGAAATGTAACACTTTTCAATGATAAGGTAAAGGTAGTGAAATGTAACACTTTTCAATGATAAGGTAAAGGTAGTGAAATGTAACACTTTTCAATGCTAAGGTAAAGGTAGTGAAATGTAACACTTTTCAATGCTAAGGTAAAGGTAGTGAAATGTAACACTTTTCAATGGTAAGTAAGGTAAAGGTCAAGGTAGTCCCATAGCAGATACTGCTGTAGGGGAGTGAAGTGTTACAGGCTACACTATATTAGGTCCAGCTTCCAGAGGTGGGGGTGACCAGTTCCCTTCCTCACTGCTTTTGCCTTCCCTAACTCAACAGCAAAGTCATGTACCCATTTACAGCTGGGTAGACTGGAGTGTGGTGCCACTGTGTTTTGAACCCAGTACCTTTGCTGCGAGAGGTCATCGGTCTAACTGCTTGGCCAATCGGATGCTCAAATGGTAAATACATACTGATAACTTTAACGCAGGACACAAACACTCTGTGTCAACTTTTGGAAGGCATATGCTTCACATAGACTTAAACAGCAATGACTGAAAGAACATACTGATATCTCATGTATATCCTGGGAGGGTGAGTTTGTTCAGTACACAACAAAAGAACAGGAATGTAGCTCGCTAGAGCATGTCGAAAGAAGCAACTAACAGACAGTTCTTCATGGGGCTCTTCTCCTCATCATGTACAACAAGCTGCTACAGAAACCCCCATTCAAAAGCACTAGAACTGCTTCAGCAAACATTTCCATCAGGGTAGGAGCTACGGTAGTGGACCCAAGTTCCTCAAGTAGTGAAAAACACAAGCAAACAATAAAGAGAGAAATAAGGAGGATAAAGAGAAAGCAGACAGAAGAAGAAGGTAGAGGTGAGACACGGAGAACACACACAGAAAGAGCAACTGAGAAATTGTTATCCCACCTGTTTAGAACTCTTCTTTCTCTTCCTCTTGTTGTCTACACCAGACAAAGTCTGGAAGTCCTCCAGAGATGCTACATTAGCCAGAGTCTGTAGGTTACCTTGTGTTCCCATAAACTTCTTCAGCTCACCCTCAAACGTGCTCACTTTGTCAAGGCTGGTTTTCTTCTCACGCACATTGATTCCAAGGTTCTCACATTCATCAATCACAAGCTTCTTGGAGGACGGAGAGGCAGGACCTTCATCTGAAATGTCAAAGTTTGGACAACTGAAAGGCCACAGCTTATCTAGGCACAACTATTTCTGATGTCAATGTTTGGACAACTGAAAGGCCACAGCTTATCTAGGCACAACTATTTCTGATGTCAACGTTTGGACAACTGAAAGGCCACAGCTTATCTAGGCACAACTATTTCTGATGTCAAAGTTTGGACAACTGAAAGGTCACAGCTTATCTAGGCACAACTATTTCTGATGTAAAAGTCTGGACAACTGAAAGGTCACAACTTATCTAGGCACAACTATTCCTGATGTCTATGTTTGGACAACTGAAAGGTCACAGCTTATCTAGGCACAACTATTTCTAATGTCAAAGTTTGGACAACTAAAAGGTCACAGCTTACTAGGTACAACTATTTCTGATGTCAAAGTTTGGACAACTGAAAGGTCACAACTTATCTAGGCACAACTATTTCTGATGTCAAAGTTTGGACAACTGAAAGGTCACAACCTATCTAGGCACAACTATTTCTGATGTCAAAGTTTGGACAACTGAAAGGTCACAACTTATCTAGGCACAACTATTTCTGATGTCAAAGTTTGGACAACTGAAAGGTCACAGCTTATCTAGGCACAACTATTTCTGATGTCAAAGTTTGGACAACTGAAAGGTCACAGCTTATCTAGGTACAACTATTTCTGATGTCAACATTTGGACAACTGAAAGGCCACAGCTTATCTAGGCACAACTATTTCTGATGTCAATGTTTGGACAACTGAAAGGTCACAGCTTATCTAGGCACAACTATTTCTGATGTAAAAGTCTGGACAACTGAAAGGTCACAACTTATCTAGGCACAACTATTTCTGATGTCAAAGTTTGGACAACTGAAAGGTCACAACTTATCTAGGTACAACTATTTCTGATGTCAAAGTTTGGACAACTGAAAGGTCACAACTTATCTAGGTACAACTATTTCTGATGTCAAAGTTTGGACAACTGAAAGGTCACAACTTATCTAGGCACAACTATTTCTGATGTAAAAGTTTGCACAACTGAAAGGTCACAACTTATCTAGGTACAACTATTTCCGATGTCAAAGTTTGGACAACTGAAAGGTCACAACTTATCTAGGTACAACTATTTCTGATGTCAAAGTTTGGACAACTGAAAGGTCACAACTTATCTAGGTACAACTATTTCTGATGTCAAAGTTTGGACAACTGAAAGGTCACAACTTATCTAGGTACAACTATTTCTGATGTCAAAGTTTGGACAACTGAAAGGTCACAACTTATCTAGGTACAACTATTTCTGATGTCAAAGTTTGGACAACTGAAAGGTCACAACTTATCTAGGTACAACTATTTCTGATGTCAAAGTTTGGACAACTGAAAGGTCACAACTTATCTAGGCACAACTATTTCTGATGTCAAAGTTTGGACAACTGAAAGGTAACAGTTTATCTAGGCACAACTATTTCTGATGTCAAAGTTTGGACAACTGAAAGGTAACAGCTTATCTAGGCACAACTATTTCTGACAGAGACAATGCTGCCAAACTGAATATCTTCAATAGAAGTACAGCTTGAGGACAGAGAAGAGGATAACAATGATATAAGTGGAGAGGACACATTAAGTGTTTATAAGAAAGTGCAAAACAAAAGACAGTAAATACTGGCGATCCCCTTAAGCCAGCCTTCAAATGTGGCAAAGGCACATCATCTAATCTGAAGGTGGTCAGCTATGAGGCACTTTGAATGTTGAACATATTTTGGTGAATTATGATGTTTCATGCACGATAAACAACTAAATAAAATTGTTAAGCTATCTGGTTAGCCCGATCCCATGATCAACCTAGAGCATCCAGATAAATGATGCTTCACAAAGAGATTGCTTGTATGTAGTAGCTGAAACATTCTAGAAAAATGGCACAATATTCAACTAACCAAGTTTTCAAATAATGTCATGTCACGTTATATTTCATGATTGTTTCAAGATGTCTATTTTAATGCTTTTCAAAAATTTCTACAATTTGTGTATTTGGTTTGATTATACAGAATACGGTAGATAGTGCTGATTACCCATTTCTTTTCAAAATCACTTACTGTGGCCTGTTGTATTGTTATGATGAATAACATTAAGATGTTTTCTACCTCCTCAGTTGATCTCCTGTGCTGTCCTCTGTACTTGATTTTTGTTGTTGTTGGTTCTATTACCTGCTTGTCTGAGATAATGCCCATCGCAAGCTGTGCCCTTTCTTTCTTGTTCATCAATACCCCAAAAATACACATATTTACTCATAATCAAGATATATCACTTACCAGTTTTTAGCGATGATGCTGATTTGTGATTATCTGTAGCACCTGATGTCCCAGTTTTGATAGGAGAATCAAGATGTGGATGGTGATTATTGGGCGGAATGACACCTGTGATCTGTGCTAGGAGTGCCGGGTTGAGCACTGACGGAGAAAACTTGCGGTGAGCAGCCGCATCCAGGAGAGGCTGGAAGCCACTCTTGAACAAGCCTTTCTGTGACATGTACTTGAAGATCTCCGAATGCTGGAACTTGCTGGCATCTACCTGTCTTGCTGCTGCCTCCAGGCATTCTAACTCAGAGATGATCAAGGGGTGATGGGATGGTAACTGTTTAGACATAGGATCTGGGATCTGAAGGAAGTGGTTGTTGGGAATGGATAAAGGAAAGAAATGCTGAGGTGGGTTGGTGGTTGAGGATGCTGTAGACTCTCTTGAAGAGCATCTATTCGGGGTTGTAGCAGTGGTGTATGGAGATTCCAGTTTCAGAGATGGAGCTGGGGAAACAGTTTCCAGTTTTGGAACTTTACTGCTCAAGTTGAGAACCTGGTCTTCAAGATGTACATATCCTGCAGACACATGGGCAGGTGGTTGGCTAGAGTGATGATGATGTTCGTGTGCCCTGGGAGGTTGCTGTTTACGAATACTTAAATCAAGGGGTTGGTCCTCAGATGGTGGTGTTAGGAGAGCAACGCTGGAGTAGTTTACTGGTGCTGGTGATAATGAGCGTCTGCTACAACTTGTGGTAGTGCTGGTAAGCTTGTGATGGTGGTAAAGTACAGCATAGGGGTTAGGTACAATAGGAATGTAAGATGAAGGTGAGGAGGCTGAAGTAGTGGTGCCGCTAGCATTTTTTTTGGTGCTTTTGTTTCCGACAGATCTGCTGTGTTTTTTGTTGTCTTGAGCTCTGGCATTTTCAAACCAAACCTGTGGAGTGAATGGCAAGAAAACACCCACATTTTAAAAATGTTAACACCAATATTAAAGTTCTTTTACTGTATGAAGCAAAATCATGGGCAACAATTAAGACTAGTACTCTGACGTTTATAACGAAATGTCACAGAATTTCTGGAACACTGGGTGACAGAAAAAAAAGGTCAGAAAGGGAAACTTTTGAGATGGAGGTAAACACTAGGCAGAGATATCGGTGGCAACACAAGAGGGAAAGAAAACATTCATGAAGATTATCTTTAGTTTAACTCTCTGTTGCCCCTTAGAATTCCTGGGAGTCTCTTAAGAGACAAAGAAAGAATAGTCCTGCTGCACTGTCAGGGCATGTCGTACAAGGCTACAAATATGAGGTTGTGTATGTGGCTGGCAACCTCATTATGTTAAACATATGGCCACAGAAACCACCGCTGCTGCTGCTGCAAGATAAATTATGTCTATGTCTTGACCCTGATGATATAAAGATTTCATTCGTTTGTTCCTGCAAGAGAACCAGCTACATACGCAGCACAAAGGAAAGTGATGATAACTCATGTAGGAGAAGGTGAAGAGATATCCCATTAAAACATAAATAATAAGACACCTTGACACAATAAATAAAGGATGCATCTGCAGAAAGATGAAGAGAGCGCAGAAGTGATAAATGGGATGTAAGTCTACACTATCGACCCAATAACTGATAAAGTCTACACTTTCCACCCAATAACAGATAAAGTCTACACTATCGACCCAATAACAAATAAAGTCTACACTTTCCACCCAATAACAGGTAAAGTCTACACTATCAACCACACAAAAGTTAAAAATTGTTTACACTATCCACCCAATAACAGATAAAGTCTACACTATCCACCACACAAGAGTTTAAAATTGTTTACACTATCCACCCAATAACAGATAAAGTCTACACTATCCACCACACAAGAGTTAAATATTGTTTACGCTATCCACCCAATAACAGATAAAGTCTACACTATCGACCACACAAGAGTTAAAATTTGTCTACACTATCCACCTAATAACAGATAAAGTCTACACTATCCACCACACAAGAGTTAATGTTTGTCTACACTAATAATAATCCCTTCAGTCATAACTGACTATGGGAATGCGCCCCTGAGGTGACAGCCCTCAGCTGCTTATTTTCGACGTTTTTTCCTCTCTTCTGCTTGTGTGAGCTTCTTTTTGCCCAATCTGAGGTGGCGTCGCACATAGCATCGCCACTTGGTGCGATCGGCAGCATCATTCTCCCAGGTTGCTGGATTTATGTCCAGTGCCGTCATGTCTCTCTTGCACACATCTTTGAATCTCAGCTGCAGTCACCCAACTGTTCTTTTGCCATCTACCAGTAGAGGATATCTTTTAGGATGCGACCACCTTCCATGTGGCGGACATGGCCACGCCAGCATAGTCTGCGCTGTCTAAGCAGTGTATACATGCTTTGAAGGCCAGCACGTGACAACACCTTGACATTTGTCACTTTATCTTTCCACGAAATGGCGAGGATGTGGCGTAGACACCGTAGATGGAAGATATTGAGCTTTCTTTCTTGCTAAGCATAGGTTTTCCATGTCTCGCTGCCATATAGAAGTGTGCTGGTGATGCAGGCGTTATATACACTATCCACCCAATAACAGATCAAGTCTACACTATCGACCACAAAAGAGTTAAAGTTTGTCTACACTATCGACCCAATAACGGATAAAGTTTACAGTATCCACCCAATAACAGATAAAGTCTACATTATCCACCCAATAACAGATAAAGTCTACATTATCCACCCAATAACAGATAAAGTCTACATTATCCACCCAATAACAGATAAAGTCTACATTATCCACCCAATAACAGAAAAAGTCTACATTATCCACCCAATAACAGAAAAAGTCTACATTATCCACCCAATAACAGATAAAAGTCTACATTATCCACCCAATAACAGATAAAAGTCTACAGTATCCACCCAATAACAGATAAAAGTCTACATTATCCACCCAATAACAGAAAAAGTCTACACTATCCACCCAATAACAGATAAAGTCTACATTATCCACCCAATAACAGATAAAGTCTACATTATCCACCCAATAACAGATAAAAGTCTACATTATCCACCCAATAACAGATAAAGTCTACACTATCCACCCAATAACAGATAAAGTCTACACTATCCACCCAATAACAGATAAAGTCTACACTATCCACCCAATAACAGATAAAGTCTACACTATCCACCCAATAACAGATAAAGTCTACGCTATCCACCCTTCTTCTTCTTCTTCTTCTTGCGATCGCATCTTTGATGATTACACCGTCAGACGAGTTCTCATGATGAATTCGACTGTTGTTTGAAGTTCCTCTTTAACTCCATATAGCTTTGAGTTTAGTGTTGAGTCATTGGGCCAGTATATCTTTCTTAACTGGTCATACAGAGGACAGTCCTGTAGAACATGCTCAGCAGTTTGTTCGTTTAATCCACATGTACACAGTGGTGAAGCAGACAATCGTAGCTTGTGCATGTGTTTATTCAGTTTGTTATGCCCTGTCCTGAGTCGAAAAATAGTTATCTGTCCCTGCCGGTCGAGAGTGTGATAGTCGTCTTTGGGTTGGTTCTGTTCTCTTCTGATAGTCTGGATAGCTCTCTTTTTCTCAAAGTATGTGACTTCATTATCTTCTTGTTCACATTCTCCTCCCTTTTTCGCAAGTTTATCTGCCTTTTCATTTCCAGGTACACCACAATGAGATGGTACCCACTGAAGTATGGTTCTCTTTTTGGCAGCTACCTTGTTTAGTTCATTTCTCAGATGCGGGAGTTTACCACCCTTGAGAGCTTGCAGGACAGACAGTGCATCTGTGNGGATGACTACCTGGTGGCAGTCAGAGTTGGTGTTATAAATCATATTTGCAGCTTGCTCTAGAGCTTGAACCTCAGCTGTATAGTTGGAACAGAATTTACCAGTGGGAATGTGCCTAGTCTCATAGTGGTCTTGTCAGGATATGAGATAAAGATACCGGCACCTCCATTCCTAACAGCATTAGTTGCTGATCCATCTGTATAGGCATGTATCCATGATTGATCGGGATAGCTTTCTTGGATCATACTCAATGTAGCAGTTCGTTTTTTGCAGATCATTATACTCACATCCATTTGTGAGACCACTGACTGATGTATA
The DNA here is from genome assembly GCA_024509875.1 of Oreohelix idahoensis. Classification (NCBI taxonomy): domain Eukaryota; kingdom Metazoa; phylum Mollusca; class Gastropoda; order Stylommatophora; family Oreohelicidae; genus Oreohelix; species Oreohelix idahoensis. The sequence continues at coordinate 45,030 of JAMPIV010012898.1, forward strand.
AATTTGGAGGGCACTGCTGGCCTGCTCCCATGGTACAGGGTATAGGGTGGGCTTCAGTGGTGTTGTCTTCATGGATAGGTCTTCTTGATGCTGTCTTATAAGTCTTTTCCCCCGATGCACATAGCTGCTACGCTTTAGACGTCCCAATGCCAGATCATCTAGTCTTGCCTTCATTGGGTGCATTGGCATACTGTTGTACTTTTCCATCTGGATCATGGTTTTTTGTGTCTCTTCTATGGGACAATGTCTGTAATCCAGCAACCTTCTGCATCTCTGTTATTGGTGTAGTTTTTCATGGCTCCTGTAATGAGCCTGAGAGCTTGATTTTGCACCTTGTCCAAAGACTGCAGATGTGAGTTAGCAGCTGATGACCATGCTGCTGAGCTAAACTCTAAGTGTGGTCTTATTACTCCATTATAAATCTTCTTTAGATTTCGTTCATTTGCTCCCCAGTTGGTACCTGCTAATTTTCTGAGTATGCCTAGTCGTCTTCGGGCCTTTCCTTCTGCATTTTCAATATGCTTATTCCATGTAAGCCTTTGGTCAAATGTCACCCCAAGATAGGTGGGGTAGCTTTCTTCCTTGATCACGGTTGTCCCTAGGTGTATGTTAGCTGATTTGTCCTTGGGGGCAAGGGAGAACAGTGTTGTGGAGGTTTTGTCTGTGTTTATTGTGATAAGCCATTTCTCTGCCCATGACACTAGCATGTCTGCTGCCCGCTGCTTTCTATAATTTGCTGTGGTGACATTTTCATCAGCGCACCAGAGTACTAGGTCATCTGCATATAAGGCAGCTTTAACTCCTGCAGGGAGATCTTTCACCAGGTCATTGATGTAAACAAGGAAGAGTGTTGGGGAAATTACTCCTCCTTGAGGTACCCCCTGATGGAGCAACACTTTTCTGCTCTGCAGACCGTCAAGAGTGACTCTAGTTCTCCTGTTATGCAAGTATGACTGGATCCATTTCATCATGTTGCCTTGGATTCCACTTCTCCTAAGTTTTGCAATGAGGCCATCTTTCCACACCTTGTCAAAGGCCTGCTTGAAGTCGACCCAGATCGTTAGGACCTTTTTTCTTCTCCTGGAAGGCATCTTCTATTGCTTGAGACAAGTAAGTAACTTGGTCTTCTATACTGTAGCATTCTCTAAATCCAGCTTGTTCCGGCACCAGGATCTGCTCAGACTCTAAATACCATTTCAATCTGTGGTTGACTATTCGCTCCATAGTCTTCCCAACACAGCTTGTGAGACTGATTGGCCGGTAACTTGCAGCCTCGGTCTTACATTTCCCTTTCTTTAGTATGGGTATTGTGATGGCTTCTCTCCATACTTGGGGTACCGTTCCTTTCAACCAGCTGTGGTTGAATATCTCAAGCAGTTTTGTCTTTGCTGCTGAGCTCAGATTTACTAGCATTTCGTTGCTGATTTTGTCTGGGCCGGGTGACTTTTGAAACTTAAGCTTGGAAATAGCCTTCTGTAGTTCTCCTAGTGTGATGGGTTCCCTCATTGGGGCAGGAGTATCTGTCTGTCCCATGGTTGCCAGTATTTCTTTTCTTATCTCTCTCTGATGATCTATGTTAATGGGTAAGTTGCTTTCTGAACTGTATCTTCTAGCAAACAAGTCTGCAGCTTGTTTTCCTCTGAAAAGTTTGCCACCTTCATCCAATGTGATAGTCTGCCTAGGTGAGGAACGCTCTTCATTTAGAGACTTGACTAATCTCCAAAGTTTCCTGCCGTCTTTCTCAAGGTTCAGCGATGCCGTTTTAGTTCTCCAGCTTTTCCGTTTTTCTTCTAGCTTTGTTCTCTGAAACTCTGCTACAGCCTTTTTCCATTTGTTGTGAGTTTCAAGTGAAGGTTGAGACTCTGCGTCCTTTCTAGCCCTGTCCATAGCTTCCTGACGTTCTTGGAGTGTGCTGGACCAGTATGGTATGTAGTTACGCCGGCATCCTTTGGGAATGGTTTCTTTTGCAGCTTGTAGTATGCATCTGTTGAAGTCTTTTACCACTTCATTAATGTCTCTGTTCTGTACCTTGAGGGTAGACAGCAGCATGTTCACCTGATGCCTGAATAAACCCCAGTTGGCTTTTTTGTAGTTCCATCTTGTAATGGCTGGGCCTGTACTGAGAGTTGCACTCTGGACAGTAAGAAAGATTGGGCGATGGTCGCTTCCCCCTAGTTGGTCTCCTACTTCTCTACTAATAGATCCAGCTATATCTGGGGTGGAGAAGGCAAGATCTGGTGTTGAAGTTGTGTGCCATCCTCTGGAGTAGAAGGTAGGAGTATCTGTGGCATTATTGACTAGGATTAGGGAGTGATCATCTTGCCAAGTTTCAACCTCTTCACCTCTGTGATCCAAATGGTTATAGCCCCAGCTCTGGGAGTGGCTATTAAAGTCTCCAACTGCTATAAAGTTGGTGGCTGGTACCTGTATAGAGCTGAGACTCAGGGGTTTGTTGTTCGGACAGTAATAGTTCAGGAGTTCTATTTCCATCTTGTCTACCTTTATCTGCAACAGCTGATATTCTGCTCCATCCATGAAGGTTTTCCTTTCGTGTGCAGGAATGTTATTCCTTACAAGAGTAAGTACTCCTCCTTTTCGTCTATCTTTTCTGTCGGATCTGAAGCATTGATATCCCCTTATTTTAAAGGTTTGATCTGCTTTCAAGTGAGTCTCTTGGATACAGCAAACACTGACTTGCTTCTCATACAAGATGTTTTCCAGCTCTGTCTTTTTGCTGTATCCAGCCTGCTTGCTGTTCACTCCCTCTGCATTCCAGTGCATCATGACAAGTGGCACTCTGGGTTTCTCTTTTTCTGTTTTGTTTTGGTCAGTAGTTCTCCTCCGCCGTCTGCTGACTCCACAAGACGGTCTAGAGGGTCCTCCAGTAGCTGAGGGTGGGCTCTGTCGAGGCTCAGAGCCCGGCACTGCACCTGCCTGGTGGAGCTCCACAGGGCGAGCACCAGTACGAGATTTATTTGACGGTGTACTCTCCATAGATACTGTGGTTTCCGGTGCGCCTTCTGGCCCAGTATCTATGACTTTAGCACCTGTTCAACGGGAGAGTGGGCTCATCCCTAATCTGTTTATGTTCCCAGTAGTAGACTATTCGCAAGCAGCCTGGGGTTGTCACTGCTCTGCGCGGACCTTGTTTACCGAGGCGGCGTCCGAGCTCGTATGGTGAAAATATGGTTGCATTATCTTCAAAATAGCCCTGTCTTTCCCATGGCTTTTCTGCCATCATGCAACTTTGAGTTAGGGAGTTCTGAGCTCCAGTCTCTTTCCCAGGCATTTTATCCTGGCCTGGCACGCATACAGAGGACCCCACTTCTGGTTCTAAGTTAGCAGTTGGGGATAGGTGGGGTAGCACACTGTGCATTCCCCGTCATCCAGGGGGCTCTCCAACTATGCAGAGCTTGCACAATGCTGTACTCTGGTTCTGGGCTCACCCAAGGAATCCTCACGTCCTGCACAGAGCCACTTCCAGATACCCACCACCTGCCAACCCTCCATTGTAGAAATCTCCTGCATGCAGCCATCCAGTCAAGAGCCAGTATTAAGTCTGGTGCCCAAGTGGTCCCCCCAAGCTCAGTGTGCAATGCTGGGTTCTCATCATGCTGCAACACAGGGGGGATTGTGATGCTCAGCCATCTCTCTCAACTCTGCACCGATAAGTGACATCGGGGACTTAACTGTGTCTCAGTACTGGGAGGCCCCGTTTCCGGGTACACCACACACAGCCAATTGAGGCAACGGTCGCCGTGGGCGGCTATCCACCCAATAACAGATAAAGTCTACGCTATCCACCCAATAACAGATAAAGTCTACAGTATCCACCCAATAACAGATAAAGTCTACACTATCCACCCAATAACAGATAAAGTCTACAGTATCCACCCAATAACAGATAAAGTCTACAGTATCCACCCAATAACAGATAAAGTCTACACTATCCACCCAATAACAGATAAAGTCTACACTATCCACCCAATAACAGATAAAGTCTACACTATCCACCCAATAACAGATAAAGTCTACACTATCCACCCAATAACAGATAAAGTCTACACTATCCACCCAATAACAGATAAAGTCTACACTATCCACCCAATAACAGATAAAGTCTACAGTATCCACCCAATAACAGATAAAGTCTACAGTATCCACCCAATAACAGATAAAGTCTACAGTATCCACCCAATAACAGATAAAGTCTACACTATCCACCCAATAACAGATAAAGTCTACAGTATCCACCCAATAACAGATAAAGTCTACACTGTCCACCCAATAACAGATAAAGTCTACGCTATCCACTTAAAAAAAAAGATAAAAGTATATCTACACTATCCACCCAAAAGAGATAAAGCCTACATTATCCACCCAATAACAGATAAAGTCTACACTATCCACTTAAAAAGAGATAAAGTATATCTACATTATCCACCCAAAAGAGATGAAGTCTACACTATCCACCCACACACACACAAAAAAAGAGAGAGATAGACAGAAAGGCAGTATTTCTGATTTAAAAAGCTGGCTAGTGATCTACATGAATATCAAAATAAACATCTGACAGCACAATAAACAAAAAAATTGTTGCCTGAAAAGTTCACAAACCTCAACCATTTTCTTGGTGGCACCAATAATTTTTCCAATCTCTACCATGGTGTGGTCATCAGGTTTCTTGTTGTCACGGTAACAAGCCCTTAAGTGCTGAGCTTGGTTTTCAGTCAAGGCCGAAGTCAGTTTTGAGTCTCTCTTCACTTCTGCATCTTCCTCCTCTTCTTCATCACCATCTTCATCATCGTCATCATCATCATCTTCTTCATCATCATCCTCATCAGGCTCAGATTCATCATCAGAAAATTTACTGCTGACAACAGAAGGACTCTTCTGCTCCGCCTTGATTCTTTTATCATCAGTATCAACTATTTTCTTGTTTTCTTTACTTCTGTCTTTCTCTTGGCTAGGCTTGGTTTTGATCTCTCCAATAGCTTTTCGGATGTCACTGTTGTCTGCACAAAGATATCGCTCATGCTGGTGCAGGTCTACAGGGCTGCGGAACTCCTTCTTGCAGTAACGGCAAGTCTGTACCTCCCCATCTTGTGTGTCCTTCATTTCAAGCTTGACCTCTCCAACAATCAGATCTGAGATGTCCTCAAGTCCATCAATGTCTTCACTGGTGGAATTCTTCTCCATTTTCACACTCTTATCAATATCTTCATCAACGACCTTCTTTGTTTTGACTTCTTCCTCAGACAGAATTTCCTCTTTGACCTCTTTAATCAATTTGGTCTTGTCATCTGTAAAATCATAGCCCTCTTTACTCAGTTTTCTCTTCTCTGTCTTGCTCTCATCAGTTTCATGATTCAGTTCCTTCTCCTCTTTCTCCTTCTCCTCCATCCTGAAATTTTCACTTCTTCGGTCTTTTCTATTGTCCATCTTGGTCTCCATTCTTTTGATAAAATCTGCTGCAAACTTTCTGTCTCTCTCCACACTCAGACTTGCCTTCGCTGCCACTTCTCTTTTCTCATCTCTGTCTTTACTTTTATCAGGTGATGCTGCACGTTCTGTTGGCGATGGAGATGGTGAAAGTGTGGGCAGACTGCCAGAGAGTACCGAATTACTGCCATCTGGGCCTAACAAAGCAGATCTGTTGTCAGTTCTTAACTGTCCAGCCAGAATTGTGTCAACCAAAACTGGTGTCTTTTTGAGGTGTTCCTCCACTGCTCGTCTTGAAGACAATGATGCAGACGATGGGGAAGAGGATAAGTGGGCCTCAGGTGCTGAGCTTGGGGGAGGCAGAAGGTGAAATGGAATGCTTAACTGCTGATGTGCATGTGCTGGCATGGGTGGCATGGGCACTAATGGCACTTGTGATGGAGGTAAGGGAACTCCAGCTGCCGCCGCTGCTGCTGCCACCAGCGATGACGATGATGAGGTCATTTTCTGATGATAGAGACTTAAAGCAAACGTGTTCTGTGCTGATGTCATCATGGCAGTGGTGATGGGGGGAGGAGGGGCTGCATAGAATTGGTGCCGTAAGGAAGAGGCAGATGGATCAAACTTGATAAACTGTGGGGGATATGGACCTGAGACAGACGAAACAAAAGTACAACCAGTCAAACAAGCTGTATCAAGACGGCATGCAAGAAACTCTAGCACATGAGGATACACACAATCATGCACACACACAAGAAGAAATATGTACGCTTAACAATATGTGCATTTACTTTGCTGAGTATTAGTAACTAAAACATTTTATTCTCAAGATCTGACTCTACAATCCATATTCCAATCATGGCAATATTTAACACAGCAGATGATGAAATCTCCATGTTGAATTTTTTTTAAATAGACAAAAAACTAATGGATAAACTCTGGACAAATACTGCCTTGAATATATGTATATGTGTGTATAAATACATATGTATTTTTCAATAAAAGTCAGCCCTAGAAACTTGTTTATAGCCACATACCATGAAAAGTTTTATTGGAAGCTGTAAAGAATTACCACGCACATACATTCAATGAACAGTAAAATCTAGGTTCTGCAAAACCTGCAACTAATTACAGTTCTATTGTGGTGCACTTTTAAGTGTGCATCTGATGGACTGAGAGAAACTGAGTATGAATGTATTTTTAAAAATTATATAATATGTGTATGTTTTGGTTACATATACCAACAAACATACCTGAAGAAGATGTAGTCAAGGATTGAGAGTACACCTGTCCCACAGGTGGAAACATAAAGTGTGCACTCTCTGGCTCTCCCTGAAACCCTCCTCCAGCTCCACTGCTTCGTCCTCGACCTTCTTCCATTTGCTGTTCCTGACGACGACCCTGACTCTTGTTCTGACCTATGACCCAACACTTTTTGGAAGTCATGTGACTGCTGTAGGATCCAGAGTGGGAGAATCGCTTGGAACAAGTCAGACACTGGAATGGTTTTTCTCCTGAATGGATTCTGATATGTTCTAAAAATAGTAAAGATGAAATTGACGTCAATATTCATGTGGATTTCAAATCATTTTCATGAGGAAAAAACATCAGTATTTTTGTTTAAATGAAGGGAAATAATACTACACTCAAACACAATGGATTATAACTATGTCTGCAATTTTCAAAATTATATTAAATTTATTGCAGCTCTTTTTTAAGTATATCATTGCTCATCATTTCTTCAAGATTACAACATCAGATACATAAACATGATAAACCAACAAATATATTAAAAATAGAGCATCGATAAAATAAAAGCAATATGTAATGAACAATTTTTGTTTAGTTTTTATTCTTGTAGAGAACGCTTATGACCTTGTAGAGAACGCTTATGACCTTGTAGAGAACGCTTATGACCTTGTAGAGAACGCTTATGACCTTGTAGAGAACGTTTATGACCTTGTAGAGAACGCTTATGACCTTGTAGAGAACACTTATGACCTTGTAGAGAACGCTTATGACCTTGTAGAGAACACTTATGACCTTGTAGACAAACTTTCTGTTACTTTGTCCCTTCCAATTTATTTGTCAACAACATTTTCTGTTTGTTTATGATCTATTTTGTTTTGTTATCTCTTAAGGATATGATGTGAGGTAATGAGTGAAATGTTTTGTTATCTCTTACAGATGATGTCAGGTAATGAGTGAAATGTTTTGTTATCTGTTACAGATGATGTCAGGTAATGAGTGAAATGTTTTGTTATCTCTTACAGATGATGTCAGGTAATGAGTGAAATGTTTTGTTATCTCTTAAGGATGATGTCAGGTAATGAGTGAAATGTTTGTTATGAGATTAGCTGAAACTGCTCTATTTACTATTTTACCAGGATCAAACCACTGTTTCTGGACAGCATCATGAAGAGTCCTTACTACAGCACCTTCTGCTGTCCTAGATGCTGAGTTGAATAATTTTCTTGAGCTGACTGTTGCTGAAGTTTTTGTGGCTTAAAGTTTCTACAGGATGGAGTAGCCTGGGCCTATACCCAACCCTCCTTAGCCATCTTTTACAACATGCATGGTAGGATACAGTGTTACTATTCTTTGTTCCCCTGGTAAAGCATAAGCACAACTAGATCACCATTGTGGAACTGACGACAAGAGCTAAACAAGTGCTAGTGGAATAACAGATGAGAAGAAGACACTGGAGATGTAGTGAAGGAAACCTGCTGATAGTGTTACCAGGTAAGTCCTTGTTCTGATAGTGTTACCAGGTAAGTCCTTGTTCTGATAGTGTTACCAGGTAAGTCCTTGTTCTGATAGTGTTACCAGGTAAGTCCTTGTTCTAAAATTACCAGGGCAAGAGGGAGACTAAAAACAATGGAGAAGAGAACTGGAGACAGAAATGAAAGGTACATGATAAGACACAAAAACACCTTGAGCTGATGGTACATGATAAAACACAAAAACACCTTGAGCTGATGGTACATGATAACACGACTTGGCTTGCATTTGTTGAAGGCTAATGTGTGAATGAATACAAGTTATTGTCTCAAGAAGTGTTTCTACAGGGACAACTGACATCTTACCTTTGAGATGATGTTTAAATTTGAAAGCCTTGCCACACTCCGGACACTTGAACTTGCGTAGATCCATGGACTCAGAATGGCTGATCATGTGACGCTGCAGGCGGTAAACATTGGCGAAAGTTTTCTGACATACCTGTGGATGATGCAACAAAGAACACTGGTCACAGAACGGATGGAAAGCTAGTCAAATATTCATAGTACATCCTCAGAACAATTCAGCACATTTAAGTCAATAAGATTTAACAGCAGGACAGGAAGTGAGAGATGGTTATTAGTAATGACAATAACGTGATAACAGTTAAACCAACCATTATCATGTGAGTGTTAATAAAATTAGAATCAAAGACAACTTTGTCAGTCACACTGAATGCCGCACTGCTACCACATTCCTGTTGGCCATGTCTGGCGCATGGTAGATGATCGCATTCCCAAAGACATTTTCTAAGGACAACTGGCAATAGACCAGCAGGGCAACCAACTGCACGTGAGGTTCAAGTATCTGTGTAAGACAGATATGAAAGCACTGGGTATAAATCCAGCATCTTGGGAGGCCGAAGCTGCCGAATGCACCAAATGGAGATGCTCCCTATATCCCCACCCCTGATTTGGTTAAAAGAAGCTTTTAAAACAAGTAGAAGAGAAAAGAATGCCTTAAGGAGCACTAGACAAAACACAACTGAGAGTTATCACCTCAAAGGTGTATCATTTCCATAGTCAGTTATGACTGCAGGAAGCTACTAAGGAAGGAAAGACTAAGAAAATGACAAGATAGAACTGAAACAAATTAATGGAACACAGGATACAGTTTTGACAACAAAGTGAAATTTGATAATAAAAATAGCCCCCTTCAGTCATAACTGACTATGGGAATGCGCCCCTGTGACAAACCTCAGCTACTTATTTTCCTGGTGTTCCATTGGAAGGAAAGTTAAATATATATACACATACACAAAGAAAGAGTATCAATACTAAACTGAACATGAACAACCAGCAGTTATTGTCCTTACCTGGCATGACTGTGAGGTAGGGGAGTGCAGGGCGAGATGTTTGTCCAGATGAGACTTAAGAAGGAACGTCTGATCACACTTAGGGCACTGATAACGTATGGGTTTATCTGGGTGGTCATTGCGCATGTGGTCTCGCAGCAGTGTGGCTCGTGTGTATGAGGCCTCACAGTACATACACTTGAGGACATACTCCTCCTCCACAACCTGGTGGTCTGATCAAAAATAAACACATATGAGTGGTATGACAACAGAAACAAACAATCAACAACGCAGAATACAATAAACATGAGAAATGAAAACTCCCCAATGTTATAACATTTAAAATGTGTTATCCCGAAACTGAGCAAACCTCACAGAATATTCTTGGGCAAACATAATTCCTGCTTTCTTTCTGTGTATGTACGTAAGATGGGCTTACCTTCATGAAGAGGTTGGTTCTCTTCATCTTGGTCACTGGTCGATTCAGGGTACGTAACACCTGCACGCTTGTCGAGCTTGAGAAAATCTGTGGTTATTTCCCGTGATCTATCGCTCTGTTTCCTGTCACAATTGTCCACGGATGATTCTCCGATTACTTCCTTATACACAGAATCGTTTGCTTGTGGAGAATGTGTCTGTTTAAACGTCTCAGAAGCTGAACCCTCTGAAGTAGAAAATGTCAGATTAAATCATACATGCGTTTTGTCACCATGTCTTCTCAAAGAGGGCTAACTACCCTTGATCTAAACTGACTCGTCCTACACAAAAATTCCGTTTCGTTCATATTTTTATCTTTTTATGTCTTATTTATTCTCAAACCACATTTCTTTGTTGTTTACCAATCTGAAATACAACATAGAATAGAATCTCTAGTTTTAATTTATACTGTCTTCGGATCAGTAATTAACATTAAAGTTCTTTTTAAACAAAAAAACCATTGTTAGTTTCAAACAGAATTATATTAAGTCCACCAGATCCCGCAGAGAGAAATAAACAAATTTTCATTTTATTATCGAAAACGGTCAGATTGGTAGACGACAAAGAGATGTGGTTTGAGAATAAATAAGACATAAAGTTGTATTTAACCCTGTTAGGTCCAAGAAATATTAAACGTGAACATTAAATGTTGTATTTACACGTTGTTATGCTTATTTTAGAATATAAAATGTATTATCGGCGTTTTTTTTTTTTTTTTTCTTAACCAGCGGCACTTGGGCTTTCAGCCCTTCGGCCCAATGACATGTCATTGCGAGGTTGGGGAACCTGAGGACTTTCCTCCCAACCCGGTCAGGAGCTTCGCTCCTTCCCATCCACAGAGGGTTTATCACAGGAGTCGTTCAGGTTATTCAGTCAAATTTCCGGCCGTAAAAGCAGTCAGTCATCTCGGTATGAAATAACCCAGACACGCAGAGCTACAGGTGTATGCGTTTTCTGTTTCAGTTTTATGTACAGTCGTGCATAATTGGTCAAACGTGGGGCTGTAGACCTTAAGGGGTTAAACAAAAATATTTAATAATATCCAGTAACTATAGCAACTCTTATGACATGCCTAATGGCCAGTCCCAAATAAAAGCAGTCGTGAAAATTCCTGGCATCTCGTCACACAGTCACAAATTTACGACACCAAAATGCTATAGATATATATACACAGTAATATGATTGCGAACATCGTGGTATCGTGTAATAACTTGTTAATGCCCTTAAGTAATGATGCTAATTAAGGCAAATTGGAAAACTAGGAAAATAAAAGACAGGTAAAATATTTATAATCATAGTTCAGGAACTTACCTTCATCCTTGTCCGTTAATTCCACAATGTTCTGTCTCTCTTCGTGTTCAGAATGTTTACAATCTGTCATCTGTCCATCCTCGCGTCTTGGTGAACCACACTCTTCCTCGATATTCGCCCTTCCATCTGTGCCATCTCGCCCTCCTTTCGATCCCTTCTCTTCCTTTTCTCCTACAATCAGCCCATTGCGATCTGTCCAGCTGATGTTTGCATCTACCGAGGCAGCGATCCCACACTCACCGTCCACGTTCTGGTTGCCGTGGTAACCAGACTTGACACCCTCACTGAGGCCTTTCTCGCTGGGATCAATCTCCCGGACAAAGTTTGTCCGCGATACGGGCGTCCCGTGTTTTGATGTCCTGGTTAGGTCGGTCAAGTATTTGGGAATGTCCGGAATAACGGTTATCGGAGAAATGTTGCTGCCGGTGGAGGGAGTGATGCTGCTTGTGTTGTTGTTGGTACTGTCACTGTCCTCGTCGTCTGAGGAGGTGACTCTTGCCGTTGCTAGTGCTGCTGACTCGCTCAGCTTCTGCTCGTCTAGTACGTCTGGGGACAACGTCAAATAAATCATTATTTAGGATAATGTCAAACTAGTCAAGCGTGTGTGTGGAACTGTTACAGAGTGTGAGAGAGGGAGAGAGGGGGGAAGAGAGAGAGAGGGGATAGAATGAGACTGACTGACAGACAGGAGAGAGAGACATAGGTAGACAGAGAGTGAGAGAGAGGGGTAGGAGACAGGGAGGGAGAGAGAAAGAACCAGACTGACAGACAGAAGGAGACAGACATAGGTAGACAGAGTGAGAGAGAGGGGGTTGGAGAAACAGAGGGAGGGACAGAGAAAGAACCAGACTGACAGACAGATAGGGAGACAGAAGAAGACAGGCAGAGAGAGACAGAGAAAGAAAGAGAGAGACTTGGTGATAGAGAAAGCGAGACATACATACAGATAGATATATAGGTAGCCAGGTATGTAATAGGTAGGTTAATAGACAGACATGAAGACAGGCAGGCAGACAGACAGACGGACGGACGGACGGACGGACGGACGGACGGACGGACAGACAGACAGACAGACAGACAGACAGACAGACAGACAGACAGACAGACAGACAGACAGACAGACAGACAGACAGACAGACAGACAGACAGTTACTTCTTGTACGACTATTGTATACATCTCATCTCATAATCGGAACCTCTTCTACCCCGTAAAATGAAGTGTAGAGGTGACCCAAAGAACACAAGGCTCCTGGGTAAAACATGTAATCAAAATGTTTGGCAAACAGGTGATTAGCCCATTGTGCAAGTTATAATTATCAAGTAAAACAGTAATGAATAACCGAAGGGATTCGCCGAATGACACCGTTTTCAATCAAACCACACCACCCACACAGCTGATATAGTCCAGGCTTTATTGTTGTAATCATAATTAACGAGCAAAATCAACTGCCTGTTAAATAACTTATTAAGTTAATGGTCGCAAACTTTCCACACTACGGGTTTTATTTTCAGTAGCTCGCCCCAATGAAATGGTAATACGACTGAGGAATTAATTACACATGTATTAGCGAGTCGTAGTAATCTGTACAATTGCATGTAGAAATAGTTGAGTTTGTAATGTACACATGGCTGAATATGTACACAACAGATCGTATACTTTTGGAATTAACAGCAGGAGGTGGGGTTGGGTGAAACAAGATTGCGAGTTTTCTCCCTTCCCCTTCTAAAAAAAAAAAAAATGAGGGAAGTGAGAGAAAGAAGAAAGAAAATTAAAGGACGGTGCAAGAAAAAGGGGGCGTTACTATGTCGCGTGTCTCTAATGACCCCGTTTCACCTTTCCAGCCCCGAGTTCCACTTCTGAGCACGGTCATGGGGCACTGTCTCTAATTAATGCAGACTACAACTACAGAGGAGGGGGAATCTTGGAGGGAATGTTTAATTGGAACCGACTGTAAAGAAGAACACACAACACATCGACAAACTTGCATACTCAAACGTACAACAAACTATTTCATACTGACACGTACTGATACACACAGACAGACATGTACACTGACAGACTGGCATACAAACATGAAGGACACACAGCCACAGACATACCAAAAAACAAAAAAAAAGTACGCGAATGAATACTGATATACTTAATGGCCACAGCAACTTGCCGCCTTGCAGGGAGCCTCAACAACAACATTCACATACTCTTACAGTAGTGGTTTCTGTAACAATCTGTTTAACAAGATTCGGTGTTCTATCTCATTCTTTGTCTAGCAAGTGTCATATTTGTACAGCCTGAGGTACTACAAGTTGTTCTATCTCATTCTTTGTCTAGCAAGTGTCATATTTGTACAGCCTGAGGTACTACAAGTTGTTATATCGCATTCTTTGTCTAGTGTTCTATCTCATTCTTTGTCTAGCAAGTGTCATATTTGTACAGCCTGAGGTACTACAAGTTGTTCTATCTCATTCTTTGTCTAGCAAGTGTCATATTTGTACAGCCTGAGGTACTACAAGTTGTTCTATCTCATTCTTTGTCTAGCAAGTGTCATATTTGTACAGCCTGAGGTACTACAAGTTGTTCTATCTCATTCTTTGTCTAGCAAGTGTCATATTTGTACAGCCTGAGGTACTACAAGTTGTTCTATCTCATTCTTTGTCTAGCAAGTGTCATATTTATACATCCTGGGGTACTACAAGTTGTTCTATCTCATTCTTTGTCTAGCAAGTGTCATATTTGTACAGCCTGAGGTACTACAAGTTGTTCTATCTCATTCTTTGTCTAGCAAGTGTCATATTTGTACAGCCTGAGGTACTGTGGTGAAGTGGGATGTTATAAATACTTATAAGGGACTTAGTGTACTGACTGAGATCAGCTGTGAAGGTATATATATATCTAATAAGAGTAGTATATTATATATATAACCTTACTTGCTACCACATATCTATATATCTCAGTCAGAATTATTCTGGAATAGTGTGATGCTACGTTATGTGTCTAGGGTATGTGTATGGTGAAGTGTAAGTCACAACAACAGACAGATAAACAATTTAATTTAATCCACTACTCTTAACAACACTGTGACACTCACATACATATAACACTCTATGAGAATATCTTAAAGAAGTCACTAGTAACGTTTCAAATAACAATATGTATTCATTACTGGCATGAATGAATATGTGTCCTGATTCAACTACAAGGGAACCAGGAATCACAATCAATTTAAATTACAAGTTATGTACAGAATGTATTTAATATGAATATTGTAGTGACATATATTATTACAAATGTTCTATGTGTGTCAGTTGTGTAGTAGTAAAATGAGGTAATACTGGTTTTGTTTTGTTCAAGCTCTGTTGGTATTTGTCATCATGACTTCAATAGTTTGTCTTTAGGGACCAGTATTGGAGATGTACACAGTTCCTGATTTTAAGACAAGTAAATTCCCCTCTTAATGTTAATTTTATAAAGTTATTTCAAGATGAGGGGACATAATGTTGAGCTCAGCTGGCCAACTCTGCTTATCTTGAGTGATGGCGGCAGGAGAGGACTCCTCTGCTCGAATTCTCCTCTGGGCTCTGGAGACACCTCACTGATAGCTAAAAGACCAAGGAGTATGCTGTCCGACTCTGGATTCAGCAAATCTCTGACTAGGTGCTGCTCACTACCATCAAGACCACTGTCCCTGAAATCAAGAAGGATGTACCTTCTACTTCATAACTAATTTATATTCTCTTTTACACTGATCACAATACAGCACAAACATTGCGTTCAGAGCGTTAGGCCAACAGTCAGCTTCATCTGAAATACTTTATACCAGCATTACCATCCTTAATGGTCACTACGCCTCTGCACTTCCAGCATTATTTCTTTCTAGTCAATCATCCAGGTGTCAGTGTACTGTTTGGCCATTCCATGCCGTTTTACTTCTCTCCGACACCCTCTGTTCAGGCTGGAGCATTACAGGCTTTACCTCACGTTGGCCACTGAACTACACATATATATACAGGCATAAATCAACAATTCACATTCAATTTTCATTAAAAGATATTAAATGGTTCAAGCTTACCACAATTCATACGAATAACACAGATACGTTGATTAGCAATGAATTCTGGCACAAACTGGCACAAATTCCTATCTGCTTATCTTCCAGGCTTTTATTTAGCCAAATATATGCTGGCTTCAACGCACTGATGCTTTATCAAGCTATTTTAAACAAGTGGTCTCGAACTAACGCTCCCAAGTGTGTATATCAGCGAGTCTGACCAATGAGCCCCGTTTCGACAAGTGTTTGAAAAAATGTTACCTTTCCCCGTTTCCCCCTAACAACCAAGATAGTATTTATAGCCCGACCAATCGTGGTTAGGCTTTCATTTGTTGCGCTCCAATCAATTTGGAGTTTACATGGTAGGCTATTTATGTAACGTAAGGTTTTTTTTCAAACACGTTATAAAAAAATTTTATGAGCAGAAATGATTTCATGCTGTCAGGCAGCCTCACTATTTTATTTTGGGTATAATTTATTAATTCCTGGACTATTGGCGTAACGTTTTACATATTATTTGTCAGCAAGCCCTAAGGAACCCAATTTTCCCACTTTAAAAGAGCTACGTGGCTGCGTTCAAAATATGTATTTTCTACTACCTCCTGTTTGGAAGATGTGCTGTCTGGGTACTGTTATGTTTTCAACCGTAAACCCATCTAATGTTATCTTTTCTAATAAGAGTCTGTTATGATTTATAAACCTAACTCTGGGAAAGGGTAGTGTATTTTATCACTGTCCGTCTGAAAAAGTTAGTGCTTGTAGACTTACACGCGTGATGCCAGCATTTGTATATCGCGCGTCGCGTGTTGCATGCGTTCCTGATTTTCAGCCCTCCCCTCTCGCTATCCTTTTTTCCATCTGTTCGTTCGTTTTGGTAACGTAATGTAGAAAAAGACATGAATGGAATTTAAAATTTAGGTCATTACGCAGTCTGCCTCTTAATGTTTTTCCAAGAAATACAGCACACGTTTCATTGAAGAAAGCGGGTATAATACAGTAAGCTTTTACTATCAACATGAAAGCGTTACAATTTGCAGACGAAGCAGAAAACAAGGGGATTTCGAGTACATTCCTTGTGACAGCACTGTCATTTTACCATTGCTCTTCTCTTTATTAATTTTATTTGTTAGGCTTCATATTTACCTAATAATTTATATATGTGGATTAGAATATTTCATGACACCTCCCCTCTTAAAACAGACATTATATGTCAGTCCTTTATTCTATATACACATAGAGAAATTTATTATTATTTCTGGGGTTTACGGTGATTCTCATCACACGGATGGCGGCTTAAAAAATCCGCTCCCAGATTGGTTTTTCCAGATATATATTCAATGCTAAAATTATATGGAGCCAGAAGCAAAGACCATCGGAGTAACCTGGAGTTCTCATGCTTAGCCTGTGCTAAAAACGATAAAGGTTTGTGGTCAGTTTGCAACTTAAATGCCTTCCCATATAGATAAATATTGAATTTCTTTATTGCCCATATTACTGCAAGACATTCTTTTTCGCTAGTTGAGTAGTTGATTTCAGCTTTATTCAACTTTCTGCTAGCATATGCCACTGGGCTTAATTCCCCATCCAATGCATCTGATTTCTGTAGTAAAGTTGCACCTAACCCAATATTACTTGCATCCGTCCTTACTATGAATTCTTGACTTAAGTCAGGTAATTTCAAAATGGGTTTACTTGTGAGCTTTTCCTTCAATTCTTGGTAAGTCATTTCACATTGTGGTGTCCATGTAATGCGATCTGGAAGTCCTTTACGTGTCAATTCCGTTAAAGGTGCACATATGGAATTAAAGTTTTTGATATACTTCTGGTAGAAACCACATAATGAGACAAAGGATCTCACGTCCTTCTTGGTTTGTGGTCTCGGGGCTTTCTGTAGTTTCTCTAATTCTTTGGGTCAGGGGTCATGTTTCCCTGATAAACTGTGTGTCCCAAAAATTCCAATTCTTTACATCCAACGCAACATTTGGTTGGACGGGCTGTTAAATTTGCCTCCCTAAGTCGATCAAACAGCATGTTCAGAGAGTCAATGTGTTCCTCAAATGTTTCTGTTGCTATAAGGATATCATCCATAAAATTTGTTATACAGGGATTATTCAGAGGATCCAATAATTTTCTCATCATTCTAGAGAAGACACTAGGCGCATTCTTCAATCCAAATGGCAATCTATTAAACTCATAGTGTCCTTCTGAGGTACTAAAAGCTAGGTATGGTCTAACCTCAGGCTTTACTGGAATCTGATAGTATCCTTTACTCAGATCCACTTTTGAGAAATATTTAGCTTTATTTAGTCTGGCAAACAGCTGATTTGTATCCGGCAATGGATCCACCTGTCCTTCTGTAATAGCATTCAGTCTCCTGTAATCTATACAGAGTCTATGTTCTCCAGAGGGCTTCCTTAAGAGTACAACACCGGAACTATACGAAGACTCACTGTGCGAAATAATTCCTTCCTTCAATAGATAGTCTATCTCTTCCTTCAAAGCTTTTTCCTTAGCAAACGGAATCGAATATGGTTTCATACAGACAGGTGTGGAGTCTATGAGTTTCATATCATATTCCAATAGGTTTGTATGCCCTGGTCGGTCTGTTAACACCTCTGCATGATTATTTAGAACCTGTTGCACTCTCTCTTTCTGAGTTTTCGTTAAATGTGTACTGATTTTCACCTGTGCTGCTGTCTCACAGGGGTGTAATGGATATTCAAATGATGAAAGTGGTTCCTTTTTCATCTCCATGGCGATGGACAAGGTCAACAAGTGTGTCTCTTCCTGATGTTCTCTTTCCAAATATTTCTTCAGGAGATTCACATGATAGATTTTTTCTTTCCCCTTCTTATCTATCTTATAATTTGTTCTAGACACCTTCTCTAGAACTGTATATGGACCCTGCCATCCAATTTGTAACTTATTCTGACTCCCAGGCAAAAGAAGCAGTACTTTCTCTCCCACAGCCAAATTTCTGTCTTTCGCCTTCCTGTTATAATAGGCAGCATGTTTCTTCCTGGCTTGTTTCAAATTTTCATTGGCAAGTTTCCAGCCAGTTTTTAACCGAGTGGTCAGCTCATTCACATATTGGTATGAAGATGTAATGTTTTCCTCTGCCTTTTCATCAGTCCACGTTCTTAACAAAGCTACATATGGACCTTTAATTGTGTGGACCTATTTGTCCATGCACCGGTATGGTCTCTTCCACTTGAAGCTTTATAGTGATGATTTTTCCTCCCAGAATTATCATTCACAAAACGACCGCTACCAATTTTTCTTTTGGGGCTTTCTCCCCACTTAAAATTCTTGATGAGAGATTTCCTCTCTACATCTTCTTCCTCCAGTTTGTTTAAGTCCGATTGAGGGATTGTCGGCTTATCCTGGGGTAAGACATCTTTTTGCACTCTCCGCATAGTGGCCATTGTAAAACAGTTAAGTGAAGCTTGTCCGTGAAAAGGGGCTTCCCATTCCATTTGGTCCACTTTATCAAATCTATTTTTCCTTTTATTGTCAGGCCTGATTTTGCCCCATGGCGTGTCCAGGTCCTGATCCATGTTCCCACTTGTGGGTGTTCCCTCATGTGCTATGCTACACCTTTCTACAAAATTTTCAATGTCCCATCTTGCTTTGGGCCAATAATAATTGTGAGCCACCTTTTGAATGATGGTACCTATTTTCTCATGGTCCCCATCTGGTTTCACATGTAGACTCCTTATTAATTCTGTCCTATATCTTTTTGGAAGAACCAGCTGTCCGTGACCATTGGATCTAGCTCCAGTCTTCCTATACATCAACTTGTTTTTCATGTAAAAATCTCCCTTGCCTGGAGTTGTATGACAAGTTGACAATTTTCTGAAACAAGGCTTGAGTGTTTTATCCCCAGCCTGTGCCTTCCTCATCTCTTCTGGAGTGGTATCTAACATAATATCCTCCTCCTGTCTTGAGGTCGACCTGACCTGAAGGGTTGCCATATACACAGGTTTCCTTCTGCAACGGTCAGTGTCATGATTGTCCATCTGACAATTCTTACACCACCTTTTTCCTTGGTTGAAAGATTTTCTTTCATTATATTTCCTTTCATCGAATTGTGGGAATTTATTTTTATTGTCATACCGTGGCCTATCAAATTGGTGCTTACCTTTATTTTGATCCCTAGGATCAAATTTATTAAAGTTCTGTGGTGCCCTAAAGTTATCCACCTGTTTCTTTTTATTACCTGTTACCTCTGCTTGAGCTGCTTGATACCTTTCAGCAACATTTAGCAACTCACCCAGCCTCTCTGCACCTTGTTCCATGAGAAACTTTCTCAGGTCTGGAGCCATGGACTCTCTTAGTTGCTCTATAAGGACCATTTCCTTAAGATCTTGGGTTTTCCCCAGAGAAGTCCATTTCTCCAAGTATGTCTCGATTCGTGCAGAGAACTGGTGATAGGTTTCACCTGACAGTAGTTTAGCATTCCTAAATTTTTTCCTGTAAAACTCTGCATTCTTTTCATACCTTAACAAAAGAGCCTGCTTTAGCATGTCATAATTTTCCTGATCACCTCTGCTCATTTTTGCAAAAACTTCATAAGCTGCCCCACGAAGTCCCTGAGATAACTTTAAGCTCCACCTTTCTCTCTCTAACCCATACGTGGTAGCTAATAGTTCGTACCTATTTATATAGCTCTCAATATCATCGTCTTTCTCAACAAAATGATCTAAATGAAAATTCATAGCTGAGGTTGAGGCTCCCTGAGTAACCGTAGCATCAGAGGCAAAGGGACTGGCACCATTTTCAGGAGCATGGCCTTGAAACTCAAACTCCCTTAGTCGTAACTCATGTTCCCTTTGTAATCTCTTCTCCTCCTTTTCTGCTTCCCTCTCTGCAGCTAATCTCTTCTCTTCTCTTTCTGCAGCCAATTTCTTCTCTTCCCTTTCTGCAGCCAATCGTTTGTCTTCTCTTTCTGCCTCCAATTTCTTAGTCTCAGCCTCAATCTGCAACCTCTTAGTCTCAGCCTCAGCTTCAAACTGTAACTTCTTAATTTCCCTGTCAGCCTCTAACTTTCTTTCGGCTTCAAACCTTCTTTCTTCACGTTCAATAAATTTGTCACATTCCGTCGTGACATAGGCAACCATAACTTGCCCATCTAATCCTAACTCTTTTGCAGTCTGAACCGCAGCAGATCGAAATTTGGCCAGGTCCGCCATTGTCTATTATGTAAATTTATACAATGTCTAACCAACAATTCAATCTCTAATGGACAACACAGGCACCGTGAGCTCAACCTTATTTTATTCCACCCAAGGATACCTTTTAATTCTTATATTCCCTGAAGTGAATTACCCCCAATATTTTTAATAGTTAAAGATTCAAAATCCCGGACGAGCCCCCAATATATGTGGTGAAGTGGGATGTTATAAATATTTATAAGGGACTTAGTGTACTGACTGAGATCAGCTGTGAAGGTATATATATATCTAATAAGAGTAGTATATTATATATATAACCTTACTTGCTACCACATATCTATATATCTCAGTCAGAATTATTCTGGAATAGTGTGATGCTACGTTATGTGTCTAGGGTATGTGTATGGTGAAGTGTAAGTCACAACAACAGACAGATAAACAATTTAATTTAATCCACTACTCTTAACAACACTGTGACACTCACATACATATAACACTCTATGAGAATATCTTAAAGAAGTCACTAGTAACGTTTCAAATAACAATATGTATTCATTACTGGCATGAATGAATATGTGTCCTGATTCAACTACAAGGGAACCAGGAATCACAATCAATTTAAATTACAAGTTATGTACAGAATGTATTTAATATGAATATTGTAGTGACATATATTATTACAAATGTTCTATGTGTGTCAGTTGTGTAGTAGTAAAATGAGGTAATACTGGTTTTGTTTTGTTCAAGCTCTGTTGGTATTTGTCATCATGACTTCAATAGTTTGTCTTTAGGGACTAGTATTGGAGATGTACACAGTTCCTGATTTTAAGACAAGTAAATTCCCCTCTTAATGTTAATTTTATAAAGTTATTTCAAGATGAGGGGACATAATGTTGAGCTCAGCTGGCCAACTCTGCTTATCTTGAGTGATGGCGGCAGGAGAGGACTCCTCTGCTCGAATTCTCCTCTGGGCTCTGGAGACACCTCACTGATAGCTAAAAGACCAAGGAGTATGCTGTCCGACTCTGGATTCAGCAAATCTCTGACTAGGTGCTGCTCACTACCATCAAGACCACTGTCCCTGAAATCAAGAAGGATGTACCTTCTACTTCATAACTAATTTATATTCTCTTTTACACTGATCACAATACAGCACAAACATTGCGTTCAGAGCGTTAGGCCAACAGTCAGCTTCATCTGAAATACTTTATACCAGCATTACCATCCTTAATGGTCACTACGCCTCTGCACTTCCAGCATTATTTCTTTCTAGTCAATCATCCAGGTGTCAGTGTACTGTTTGGCCATTCCATGCCGTTTTACTTCTCTCCGACACCCTCTGTTCAGGCTGGAGCATTACAGGCTTTACCTCACGTTGGCCACTGAACTACACATATATATACAGGCATAAATCAACAATTCACATTCAATTTTCATTAAAAGATATTAAATGGTTCAAGCTTACCACAATTCATACGAATAACACAGATACGTTGATTAGCAATGAATTCTGGCACAAACTGGCACAAACTTCCATCTGCTTATCTTCCAGGCTTTTATTGAGCCAAATATATGCTGGCTTCAACGCACTGATGCTTTATCAAGCTATTTTAAACAAGTGGTTTCGAACTAACGCTCCCAAGTGTGTATATCAGCGAGTCTGACCAATGAGCCCCGTTTCGACAAGTGTTTGAAAAAATGTTACCTTTCCCCGTTTCCCCTAACAACCAAGATAGTATTTATAGCCCGACCAATCGTGGTTAGGCTTTCATTTGTTGCGCTCCAATCAATTTGGAGTTTACATGGTAGGCTATTTATGTAACGTAAGGTTTTTTTTCAAACACGTTATAAAAAATTTTATGAGCAGAAATGATTTCATGCTGTCAGGCAGCCTCACTATTTTATTTTGGGTATAATTTATTAATTCCTGGACTATTGGCGTAACGTTTTACATATTATTTGTCAGCAAGCCCTAAGGAACCCAATTTTCCCACTTTAAAAGAGCTACGTGGCTGCGTTCAAAATATGTATTTTCTACTACCTCCTGTTTGGAAGATGTGCTGTCTGGGTACTGTTATGTTTTCAACCGTAAACCCATCTAATGTTATCTTTTCTAATAAGAGTCTGTTATGATTTATAAACCTAACTCTGGGAAAGGGTAGTGTATTTTATCACTGTCCGTCTGAAAAAGTTAGTGCTTGTAGACTTACACGCGTGATGCCAGCATTTGTATATCGCGCGTCGCGTGTTGCATGCGTTCCTGAATTTCAGCCCTCCCCTCTCGCTATCCTTTTTTCCATCTGTTCGTTCGTTTTGGTAACGTAATGTAGAAAAAGACATGAATGGAATTTAAAATTTAGGTCATTACGCAGTCTGCCTCTTAATGTTTTTCCAAGAAATACAGCACACGTTTCATTGAAGAAAGCGGGTATAATACAGTAAGCTTTTACTATCAACATGAAAGCGTTACAATTTGCAGATACTACAAGTTGTTCTATCTCATTCTTTGTCTAGCAAGTGTCATATTTGTACAGCCTGAGGTACTACAAGTTGTTCTATCTCATTCTTTGTCTAGCAAGTGTCATATTTGTACAGCCTGAGGTACTACAAGTTGACAAGACTAAAATATTACAAATAAAGTTAACAGACTTTCATAAACAGGTGCTCACTTAGAAATAAAAGGAGTCAAATATTATAACAAGATCAGCAATGTAGATAAACAGAAACATAAAAATACAAGTTGAACAATAGGTGAAGAAAACACTTTGGTGTAGGATAGGAAGAATGGCACAAGGCAAAAGAGTTTGGTGTCAACTTAAGGAAGGTTTATGCTCCACTGGGGGCGGTAGTATAATCAGTGATTAAATGAAAAAAAAATTAGAATAATGATTTCATTACTTTATTTGTCTGCTCATAAATACCGTAAAACGTGGTGGGATAAGGAAATTTCCGTTCTAGTGCGAGGCGTGTAGTTTCGGTTAGCCTCAAACCACGTTTCTTATGTCATTAACGCCATCCATGTTTCTCTCGGGCGCCACATTACCCTGAAAACAAGTCTTCTGCCATTCTGGCTTCTGCTGGCAGCTGATGTGGTTACATTCTGTCAGTCTGTTCAAACCATGTTACTGTCTGTCTCTCTATTTAGTCGAAGCGTGGTATTGTTCTTATCTTACCGGCTTTCCAATTTCTGAGTCAGTCCAAGCGACATTAACAGCTTTCATATTTCTGAGTCAGTCCAAGCGACATTAACAGCTTTCATATTTCTGAGTCAGTCCAAGCGACATTAACAGCTTTCATATTTCTGAGTCAGTCCAAGCGACATTAACAGCTTTCATATTTCTGAGTCTGTCCAAGCGACATTAACAGCTTTCATATTTCTGAGTCTGTCCAAGCGACATTAACAGCTTTCATATTTCTGAGTCTGTCCAAGCGACATTAACAGCTTTCATATTTCTGAGTCAGTCCAAGCGACATTAACAGCTTTCATATTTCTGAGTCTGTCCAAGCGACATTAACAGCTTTCATATTTCTGAGTCTGTCCAAGCGACATTAACAGCTTTCATATTTCTGAGTCAGTCCAAGCGACATTAACAGCTTTCATATTTCTGAGTCAGTCCAAGCGACATTAACAGCTTTCATATTTCTGAGTCAGTCCAAGCGACATTAACAGCTTTCATATTTCTGAGTCAGTCTAAGCGACATTAACAGCTTTCATATTTCTGAGTCAGTCCAAGCGACATTAAAAGCTTTCATATTTCTGAGTCTGTCCAAGCGACATTAACAGCTTTCATATTTCTGAGTCTGTCCAAGCGACATTAACAGCTTTCATATTTCTGAGTCTGTCCAAGCGACATTAACAGCTTCCATATTTCTGAGTCAGTCCAAGCGACATTAACAGCTTTCATATTTCTGAGTCTGTCCAAGCGACATTAACAGCTTTCATATTTCTGAGTCAGTCCAAGCAACATTAACAGCTTTCATATTTCTGAGTCAGTCCAAGCGACATTAACAGCTTTCATATTTCTGAGTCAGTCCAAGCGACATTAACAGCTTTCATATTTCTGAGTCTGTTCAAGCGACATTAACAGCTTTCATATTTCTGAGTCTGTTCAAGCGACATTAACAGCTTTCATATTTCTGAGTCAGTCCAAGCGACATTAACAGCTTTCATATTTCTGAGTCAGTCCAAGCGACATTAACAGCTTTCATATTTCTGAGTCAGTCCAAGCGACATTAACAGCTTTCATATTTCTGAGTCAGTCCAAGCGACATTAACAGCTTTCATATTTATGAGTCTGTCCAAGCGACATTAACAGCTTTCATATTTCTGAGTCTGTCCAAGCGACATTAACAGCTTTCCCCAGAAGTTTGTCTAGTATTCTGTGATCATCATATCCTGTCCTTTACACAGTAACCATGTTTGACACTGAGAGCAAGAAGTTGGTATGAATATACTAAAGGGCCTGAAACACTTGTCTAACGGAAGGACACCTAATGATCACATTAACTCCCGTCAAAATGCTATGTACAACTTGTATATAGTTTCGTATCATTTTGTATTAGCAGAAGTTTCGTCTACGTGTATGACTGCCTGAGCAGCGAGCGAGGCCATTTGGCACAAGCCTCTGAGACCAGCCACTTAACATCCTGCATCCATTGTTTATCCAGTCTACCATTTAACGTGAACACGTTTACAAGGTACTAGAGATCTGTAACTTGTCTGATCAAGCTATTTTGTTGCTTCACACAAAGAAATATGTTGACTGTTATAGTGGTCAGAATACACCTCACAACGTTAACACTTCATTTTTAACATGCTTCACACAAAGAAATATGTTGACTGTTATAGTGGTCAGAATACACCTCACAACGTTAACACTTCATTTTTAACATGCTTCACACAAAGAAATATGTTGACTGTTATAGTGGTCAGAATTCACCTCACAATGTTAACACTTCATTTTTAACATGCTTCACACAAAGAAATATGTTGACTGTTATAGTGGTCAGAATACACCTCACAATGTTAACACTTCATTTTTAACAGTAGACGGGACTGCGGGCATGCAGAAGAGTGCGTGTTTGACCTTGGTAAGTGTCAGAGGTCACCTCGTGTTATTCTCGTAACTACAGCGAGCTTTTGATTCTAAGTGCCCCCTTTACTTACATACTCGATCAATTTGGAAGTCATTAGTGCAAGCAGATTAGTTCATTTCATTCATTACCATTGATCCCTGCAGAGTTCAAGTCTTCCTGTTCTGTGTCATCCGCTTAAGTTTTTTTCCTAATCTTCTCTGTCCTGTTTATACTTGTCTCCTGTTACCTTCCAACTAATATAGGATGATTCATACAGAACACATCCCAAATATTTAGCTACAGATCACGAACGGTGGGACTGGTGACCTTCCAACAACTTTTAATTTCGCGGGCTTTTCAAGCTGAGACAAGCTATGAGTCACTCACCTTGTTCACGCTAGGTGGTAGGCTGGGGAATTATGGAACAACTTCCGGCAAGATGGTGGCAACATGTAACGTGTCAAGAGAATCCATGGAAATGATCCAGAGTTTTTCGCGGATCCTGTGATTTTCAAGAACCTGTGACCACCACGATTGCCCGACTTTACCTGTCATGAGTTCTTTTTGTACGGTAACCTTAAGAACGATAGTTTCGTAACAAATCCGAGGAAAAAAAATGATGCACAGAAAAAGACAATTACGAATGAAATCAGGCAAACAGACAACACGATAATGTGAAGTACCACCGACAGCATGCAACATCCGAGTGCCTGCCACAGAACGATGGTCACTGCTAACACGTGATACGATGTCAATTCGTTTTTAACTTGAAACCAGGTATGTCAATGTTATTCAATGCTGTTAACATCTGGTCGAGATCTGAGGACAACTTCATCGCGTGACTTACACTGCACGGGTACTGTCTCATGACCTCTGCAGTACAACTGAAGGTGCCAATAGTAAGTAAAACCGTACGCATGGATGTATTTATATTATAAATTTAGCACAAATATATGCCTATCTCTCACCTTCTTGACAACGTCAAGATAACAGAGCGCAGGAACACCAGTTGACAATGGAATGAGGGAGTGGCTGAAGTAGACCAGAAAAGTGGTTACATAATCACAAAAATTACATCATTTATATTTTAATAAATTTACTGTCTCTATAAACGGCGATGCTTTATAAGCAGGATGCACTGGTATTCGCATCAAAATAAACAGGTTGCCATAAACCATAAATTCTGTTAAGCAGATTATCCGTATTACCGAAGACCCATATTAGAACGTTTGAAAATAACTAGCAGTTCCTTCCCCCGCCTCCCTTTCTTATCTTTCCGAAATACTAGCATCAGATTAAACGTGTCATTAATGAGTGTTTTCCTGCTTGGTTTCCCAGAAAGTTCCACTTTCCCCATCTTGACATGTATACAAGATGACACAGTCGCAGGATTAATGTCAATGTGAAGTGCTAGGGACAACCTGTGTATACACGTGTGTCAGGCACGATACGGGAAGTTTATCTTTTCACGGAGCACGCTGGGAGTGTCAATGGCGCGCTGTAAACGCCCACTCAACGTTAGCGCGTGAGTAGCAGTAGTTAATGGTGATGCGCCGGAAGATATCAGATCCGTATTTTTATGTAATAATTTACCGTCTTCACAACAAATGATAGAGGGTGACACGAGGAAACCTGGATGCTGGTCTTATATAGTCACAGAGTTTGAAATCTTCAACCACCAGTTACCGATGCTACTGTTTCTGCGACTGCTACTGCCACCACCACCACCATCATCATGTGTCTGGTGATTGGGGTAGGCGATGACGATGTCCATAACTTTCTATCTGTAGTGTTTTCTATCAGTTTTTAATGTTGTATCTCCCCGTACACGTTATCAGACATGTTTTTCTCCGTGTCGCACCCCCCCCCACTCCCCCCCCACCCCCCCCCATCCCCCCCCCATTCCCCCATCCATTATGTTTTGCCAACTGAAACAAAACGTTCCGATATTTCTCTACTCCGGACACGTCAAACATCTTCCTGATGGTTGTCATGATTGTCTTTGTCATGCTGCTTCTTTCAGCACATCTTCGTTCACACTTCTGCTCTCCATGGAGATACGTCATGCACGCCTGTAACAACACATGTCGATGACCTCCAGAAATCATATCTTGCTTGTTTGTAAATTTTCCACATTTGCCTTCACGTGATCATATTTGATTTAACGTGATCCATAGTTCCCTTGTCGCTCCTAATGAAGCCTGGAGTCTCCACTATAGCTGATCACTTGCAGGACGTCTGCATACAAGCATTCATTTTCTCTTGCAGCAATTTGTTTGACCTGATGAGACTGCAAGCTCCTTGCGGCACTTTATTTTAGCCACCTCTTACGACATGCCTGGGGCATCAGTAGTTCTATTTTCTTCAGGGACACCCGGGAACTGCTCGAGGTATTAGTTATTTATAGCACTGGGGAAATTCTTTTTGATTTTTAAAAATGGAAGTTTGTTTGAAAGACTGAGGACGAAAGTCTGATTTTACAGTAAACAATAGCAATATCTTTACCAGGTCATATGTCAATGTCAACAAGATCGAACGATGCTGAAAATCTGCAGGCACTTCCGGTACCACGTGAGAGACTATACAGTCTTCTCAATGTCTGCCGCAAGCGACAACTACCAGAAAGCGCAATGTCAAATATAAATCAGGACATTTGTAACTTACGCTAGTCTCAGAAAATTGGCGCCAAAACAGTTTCTCACTTGTGCGCGTACACAATTTAATGAAACCTGGCCATGCCATACATGAATGCTGTTACCTTGATCACGTGCGGGCGCATTCGTGGTTCTCACGCTTTTTTTCTCCCAGGTGTCTGAATTCAGACTGACTTGTACAGAGCAAAGAAGTATGCATCATTAAGCATACATACTGACACATGACAGATGCACTGCAAGTAGAACGAACGAACGAACGAACTTTCTTTTCAAAGGGTTGAGAATTGGGCACGCAGGCCCGTCTGACATTCTGCCCTTCCTTTCTCTCGTCTTTTATACTGATTTCATTTATTCTCACATACATTTTACCCATCAGTAGACAGAGAAGTAGACACGCAGGCAAGTAGACATACAAACAGGAACACGGAGAAAATAACAGACAGGGAGGCAGCTCAAAAGATAGATGAACAAAGAATCAGCCAAACAGACAGGTAAAAGCAATATTACATGGTGTTTAATTCAGCAATGTCACTACGGATATGCTGTTGAACTAAAAAAGTTAAAAACTTGGACAAGGTGTTTAACTAAAAAGCTCAAAAATTTATCCACGAACACGGTGTTTAACTGAAGAAAAAAAGAATTCAATAATTTCTACACGACTAGGTTTTAAATTTAAAAAAAAAACTCAAAAATTTCTCCACAGACAAGGCGTTGAATTAAAAAACTCAATTTCTCCACAGACAAGGTGTTTAACTAAAGAATTTCTCGTAGACATCCTGGTAACCCTCCTTATCCTGTTTTCCCCAGGACATAGTGATAACCACGCTCTCTGGTAACATACATAGCGCCATAGTTTACAGCTGGGCTGCTAAGTCTGAACTTTGTGGCCGGTGGCACATCCGATGTCAGCAAGCAGTTTGTTTCGTTGTTGCTTTCCTTAGCCTGTCTTTGTCCCTGTCTAACTACAAGGCAGCAGGAGGTTTCAAATCAGTTTTCCTACTTATAGATGAATCGCCATCCAAAGAGCCTCATCTAATCAAATAATTATGGTCTTAATGCGCTACAGACTCGCCCTTTTTACTGTTCATTAAAACAGTCACATCACAAGAAGGCCAGAAACCCAGGTTTTGCTGTCAAAGGCTTTTCGCTCAGCAGCATTTGACAAAGTTGAGAGCTCATCCTTAACTCCACTCCCGCCTATAATAGAGAATTAGAGACTACTCTCCGATTCAGTTGAATGCGGCACTAGTAGTTATATTGATTTTATGTAGTCAGAGTTAATCCTTCATATGTTGTTGTGGTTCAAGTGCTGACTGGCGTTCCGCCAGAGATGGTGATACTTGACCTTTTGTTATTTGTTTCAACCCAGGAATGTTCTTCCCTTTAAGTTTGGTGATAAGCAAAACAGTTTCAGCACAACAACGTATATCCACAAGAAATTATTGTAAAGTTCCACAAACAGCAATGTAGAAAAATTCAATTAGAGTTTATTGATGTAATTAGACAAACACTGTAAATTTCACAATGATGATTGGTTATCCGATATGAAAAAAATATGTAATCCAACTGAATAATGTAGGTACATCCAGATAGAATAATATATGTATATCCACAAGAAATAATTTACTGATTTGTTTACTCAAAAAACTTGTCTTGGTATCCTCAAAGACGAAGTTCACCTAAAACTATCTGTAAAAAATCCTCTAGTCTAAAATCATGGTATCCTTGGAATCATAAGTCCTGAAATCGCTACCTATCGCCCACAACTCTTCTATTTATACTATTTCTCCTTTTTTCCCGCCTTTTTTCACACGACCCGTCCTTTTTTTCACACGACACAATAATTAACATTTGCACTCCGTTCCTCAGCTTTTAGACCTTTTTGCACACGACATTCTGTTATTTCGACTTTATTTTCACATGTGTGATCTTTTCCAACTTAACAATAGGATTAAAAAAAAACCAGATCACACAAACATTCATTTCCCACTTTCGCGCTTATAAAACCCATTCATTATTATCTGGGACTGACCTACGTTTACCCCTCTCCACATGCTGCATGGGCAACAGCTTGATCTCCATATAACTGTGCCCAAGCTCGCGTCCTGGAGAGGACACTCCAGCTTCACCCTATAGGTGTCGGCAAAACACGGGAAGTAGCAGTTACCGGTTATAAGCATTTTGCCCAATTGGCGTAGGGCATGGCGCCAGGGGCTACTTCCGACAGTGGGAGAGGTTCTAGGATCTCACTGGACAGCTACCGCCCGCTTCAAGCTGGGCAGCCCCCAGTCAATAAGGTGTTGTCCCGCCACTGTCTGCTTTCCCCATTGGGTGCATGGGGATTAGGGTCAAACCCGAACTGTGGACAGAAAATTTTGCACCAAGCAATTATCGAAAAAATAGAAATAAGCAAACTCTCAGACTGGGATGCTGGAACGTCCTGACTATGTTGACTGGACTATCCGAAAACCTACAGGATGTAAACGATGTAAGGAAGACAGCCATAATTAATGATGAGCTTAAACGACTTCAGGTGGATATAGCTGCACTTCAGGAAACGCGCCTGGCGGGCTCTGGAACGGTGAGCGAGAAGGACTACACATTTTATTGGCAAGGGAAAGATCTTAATAAAGCTAGAGAACACGGAG
This sequence comes from Oreohelix idahoensis, assembly GCA_024509875.1. Taxonomy (NCBI): domain Eukaryota; kingdom Metazoa; phylum Mollusca; class Gastropoda; order Stylommatophora; family Oreohelicidae; genus Oreohelix; species Oreohelix idahoensis. The sequence goes on from JAMPIV010012898.1 coordinate 75,930, forward strand.
TAGGTTTTGCGGTCAAAAAAAATCGCTAACTAAAATGGTTGAACCAGGCGAGAATGGATCAGAACGCCTGTTAACGCTCCGCCTGCAAACTAGCACAGGTCCCATCACCCTTGTCAGTGTGTATGCTCCTACTCTGTACTCTGCCTCAGAAGCTAAAGATGAGTTCTACGAGAATCTAACAGCAATTATCAAAAGCATACCTAGGCAAGAACAGCTTGTTCTCCTTGGTGACTTTAACGCTAGAGTGGGTGCCGACAATGTTTCATGGCCTTCATGTCTGGGCAGGTTTGGTATTGGCAAGATGAATGAAAATGGACAACGGCTCTTAGAGTTGTGCGTCCACCATGACCTCTGCGTGGCCAACACCTACTTTCAGACAAAACCCCAGCATAAGGTGTCATGGAGACACCCACGATCCAAGCACTGGCACCAACTTGACCTGATTCTCGTCAGAAGGCCACTCCTCAGGTCTGTGCTCTCCACGCGCTCGTACCATAGTGCAGACTGTGATACAGATCACTCCTTGGTTTGCTGCAAAATCAGAGCACAACCAAGAAAACTCTATCGTGTCAGACATGAAGGGAAACCACGCATTGATACCAGCAAGATGTCAGACCCTTTCATGATCGCTCAATTCACTGCGACCTTCAAGAAAGTGCTCAGTAGCCCTCAGCATGGTGATACTATTACAGAGAACTGGGAGCATCTACGGAACACCATTCAAAGTACTGCACTTGCCACCTTTGGTAAGAAAACAGCAAAGTCAAATGACTGGTTTGACGCTTCATCAGATGTGATGGCACCTGTTATTGAAGCTAAGCGCAGTGCTATGAATGAATACAAACGTTCACCGAGTGCCAGAACCCTACAGATCCTGAGGGCTACGAGAAGCAAAGTTCAACAAACTGCTCGACGCTGTGCAAATGACTACTGGCTCCAGCTCAGTGAGAGCATCCAGATCGCAGCGCAAACAGGCAACATTAGACAAATGTATGACGGTATAAAGAAAGCACTTGGCCCCCATAAAAGTAAGACAGCACCGCTAAAAACCATCAGCGGAGAGAAGCTAACCGATAAGGGTAAGCAGATGGAGAGGTGGGTCGAGCACTACTCTGAGCTTTACGCTAGAGACAATACCGTTACGCCTGCAGCCCTTGATGGTGTCAACAGTCTGCCAACTATGGAGGAGCTGAATGCCGAACCAACATTAGAGGAACTCAGCAAGGCCATTGATAGCTTGGCCTCTGGCAAAGCACCAGGCAGTGATGGGATTCCTCCTGATTTAATCAAATGCTGTAAGAGCACGCTATTACATCCCCTGCATAGGATGCTGTGCCAGTGCTGGGAAGAGACAACTATTCCTCAAGACATGCGAGATGCCAAGATTGTAACACTGTATAAAAATAAAGGAGACAGAAGTGATTGCAATAACTACAGAGGCATCTCTCTTCTTAGTATTGTTGGTAAGGTTTTTGCCAAAGTCATCTTAATGCGACTACACAAGTTAGCTGAGCGCATATATCCAGAGTCACAGTGTGGATTCCGAGCTGGCAGATCAACAACAGACATGATCTTCTCTCTCCGCCAGCTTCAGGAAAAATCAAGAGAGCAGAAAAGACCATTATATATCGCCTTTATAGACCTCACAAAAGCATTCGACCTGGTTAGTAGGGATGGACTCTTTAAAATCCTCCTGAAAATAGGCTGCCCTTCTAAAATGCTGGAAATGATAAAGTCATTCCATGACAGCATGAAGGGAACAGTCCAATATGCTGGAAGCACGTCACAGCCCTTTGATATACGAAGTGGCGTTAAACAAGGCTGTGTTCTGGCTCCGACCCTCTTCGGAATCTTCTTTGCCTTACTCTTGAAACATGCATTCAGAGATGCAACTGAAGGAATATGCCTTCACACTAGGTCAGATGGCCGTCTGTTTTAATCTTTCAAGGCTGAAGGCAAAAACAAAAATCAGAAGGGTCACTATAAGAGACTTGTTGTTCGCTGATGATGCTGCAGTTGTCACTCAAAGCCAACAGGAGCTTCAGAGCTTGATGAATCGCTTCACTAAAGCATGCAAGGACTTTGGCCTCACAATAAGTCTAAAGAAAACGAATGTGCTGAGTCAGGATGCGGGTGCTGCACCAGTTATCACTATCGATAACTATGAATTGGCAGTGGTGCACCACTTCACATACCTAGGGTCTACCATCAATGACAAACTCTCACTGGATACAGAAATCGACAGCCGCATTGGCAAAGCTGCAGCTACCTTTGCCCGCCTCACATCGCGTGTTTGGGAAACTCTAAACTCACAATGAAGACCAAAGCTGCGGTATATAATGCCTGCGTCACCAGCACACTCCTATATGGCAGCGAGACCTGGACGACCTATGCTAAGCAAGAAAGAAGGCTCAATACCTTCCATTTGCGGTGTCTACGCCGCATCCTCGGCATCTCGTGGAAAGATAAAGTGACAAATGTCGAGGTGTTGTCACGTGCTGGCCTTCAAAGTATGTATACGCTTCTTAGACAGCGCAGACTTCGCTGGCTTGGCCATGTTCGCCGCATGGATGATGGTCGCATCCCAAAAGATATCTTCTACGGACAATTAGCAGATGGCAAGAGAACAGTTGGGCGACCACAGCTGAGGTTCAAAGATGTGTGCAAGAGAGATATGAGGGCACTGGACATGGATCCAGCAACATGGGAGGATAAAGCAGCCGATCGCACTAAGTGGCGATGCTATTTACGGCGCCACCTCAGATTGGGCGAAGAGAGGCTCACACAAGAAGCAGAGATGAGGAGAAAACGTCGAAAGGAGCACCAGGAAAATAAGCAGCTGAGGGCTGTCACCTCAGGGGCGCATTCCCATAGTCAGTTATGACTGAAGGGGCTATTATTATTATTACTACGTTTACCCTGTCAGAGCAGTAACGGCAACTGAACTTTGAACATCCAGATAAAATAATATATGTATATCCACAAGAAATAATTTACTGATTTGTTTACTCAAAAAACTTGTCTTGGTATCCTCAAAGACAAAGTTCACCTAACACTATCTGTAAAAAATCCTCTAGTCTAAAATCATGGTATCCTTGGAATCATAAGTCCTGAAATCGCTACCTATCGCCAACAACTCTTCTATTTATACTATTTCTCCTTTTTTCCCGCCTTTTTTCACACGACCCGTCCTTTTTTTCACACGACACAATAATTAACATTTGCACTCCGTTCCTCAGCTTTTAGACCTTTTTGCACACGACATTCTGTTATTTCGACTTTATTTTCACATGTATGATCTTTTCCAACTTAACAATAGGATAAAAAAAAAAAAAACCAGATCACACAAACATTCATTTCCCACTTTCGCGCTTATAAAACCCATTCATTATTATCTGGGACTGACCTACGTTTACCCTGTCAGAGCAGTAACGGCAACTGAACTTTGAATGAATACTGCGTTTTGTGTAAAAACGTCTTATTTGCTTTTAAGGTCTGTCATTCTTACTTGTAGCATTTTCTAGCACATTTTTTTTTTTTTTTTTTTTTCCTTAACCAGCGGCACTTGGGCTTTCAGCCCTTCGGCCCAATGACATGTCATTGCGAGGCTGGGCTGAGGACTTTCCTTCCAACCCGGTCAGGAGCTTCGCTCCTTCCCATCCACAGAGGGTTTATCACAGGAGCCGTTCAGGCTATTCAGTCAAATTTCCGGCCGTAAACATTTCTTCAAACGCCGACGCCCGGGTTTGAACCATGAACACCTGGTCGCCAGTACAACGCCGAAGCCATTACACCAGCGCGGCTCCCTTTCTAGCACATATAAATGCTTATCGTGAAGTAGGAGGGACAAAGCTAGCGTGAAAGGTCAAGCGGTCACACAACAACAACCAAATAGTCCCCCACGACCATCATGTTGAACTTACTTAACAACATCTCGCTGTACACCGTGCTCCGCAGACTCGACAACCTACCTTCTGGAAGCATCGTCAAGGTAAGAAAATTTGAGACTCAGTGGAACAGGCGTGCTTTCTTCGCGCGCAAGACACTGACATTCCGTGAGTTGAAACTAGAGTGTGGGAAACTTGGCTGGCTTTTTTATAATACAGATGATTGGGGGGGGGGGGGGCGCATCGGGGAGAGAGAAAGGAAGTATTGAAGGGGTAGGGGAAGATAGTGCGAGCAACGACACAATTTATGTGCAAAAAGGGTGAGGTGAAGACGATTTCTTTTAAAAGAGAAAAGTACAAAATATCCACACACGTAAAATGGCAAGAGAATATGTCTTAATCTGACCTAATGATAGGCTAGTTACCTATAATACCTGATAGTCACAACTATCACTGACTTTCTGTCAATAAACTCATCGACTCCTAGTCTATGCTTAGATTAAGGTACAATTTGTTCTGCCATAGTTATCACGGCTTTAACGCTATCAGTGAACCGAGCCGTGCTAAAACAGACCTCCTTCGTTGTAAGTTTCCGTCAATTAAAAAACAAATGAAATAAATAAAACAGGTACTGTGATTCAGCAACACAGGCACCCCGTGGGTTCTTTCTTTACCTTTACGTGCCGAGGAAGATTACATAAGCAAAAACCTCTCCCCCCTTACTTTTTCCCTCACAAGAAATTAATGCTTGACTACGGTACGACGCCGCCGCTCACCTCAAAACCTTCCAGATGTGCAACCGTGTAACTGCACGAGAAAAAGTCCGAAATTCTCTCTTCCAGATCGTTTCTCTCCATTCTCTTTTCCAATCTTGCAAGCCCTGACTTACGTCAAACATTACGGCGTAGATTTACGCTAAACATAAAATTGTAGATTTACGCCAAACTTATTAGTTTAGATTTACACTAAACATAAACCTCTACACCTCACGGTAGAAGGGGAACGACTAAGTAAGTAAGTACTAAACATAAAGGTGCAGACTTCTTGTATACGTTATTTCTTGCTAATTTTGTTTTATTGTCTGCACATGGCTAAGCCATATAAGTATATTTACTTGAAGAATGCGAGTAATTAAAAGATGACTAGTGCGACGTGCAGAATATTATTTGTTTATTTTGTGTCTGACAAGTTAAGTCGGGTTGTAAACAATGTTATTAAGTTTCTCCCAAACGTCACGTGTCAACGCTGTTATTTCATGACGTTCGTCACATGAAGCCAGAGGGCTTACATGCTGCGTAGTCCACAAAATTACAGTTCCGCTAGGCTGGAATGAACCTGCGCACACAGGTGAATCTGTGGAGAATTTCTTTACCACAAATGAAGTCCCAAATTTCGCCCATTATTCGGAATATCGTTTATTTAACTTGGCTGTCTTTAAGAAGAGCGTCCTATTGGCAAACTCGTAAGAGTGCCTGCCTTTCGCTGCAAAGTTCCCGCAAACAAGGTAGCATCTCGTTCCAATCTGTAAAATTGGTGTTTACATGACTGCTCTTGAGTTAGGAAAGGTAGAGGCTGCAAGGTAAGGAAGTGGTCAACCCACCTTACAAAGCAGCTGAGACCTAGTATGGGGGAAGTCTCTTAATACTTTTAAATTGATGAAGAAAACATCCCGTTCCACCTCTAATGGGTTATAATCATATTGCTAACACTTCACTCTCCTCGGCAGTATCTGCTACGGGACAGCCTTTTTTCTTTAAGACAATCATTCCGAGCCCTCACTTTCTTTCCTTTCCCTGACGAAGGCCTTGTGGTCGTAACGTTGGCTATTTTCTTTGTCTTTTGTCCTCGTAAGACGAATTACCTTTTTTCGATTTTTTTCCACACCCATCCATTGTTACAAGCAACCACAGTGGTTTAAAAAAAAAATAAATTATTGCATGTGTACTCTTACCGTTAATCATATTTATTTTATTCTCTTCTTTTTTCCTCTTCTCTTCTTGTTTTTCAGGTATCATGGCTGGTGGCGTAGGCGATCATGTCTCCCCACAACTGCCAGTACTATTTATCAATTCCACTGTTCACTTATGACGTCAAACTTTCTAGAATCTTCTCTGTTTCCTTCAACCTTTCCTGTTATCCCAATACATTCCATCTTCCATCTTGTTATAACACGCCCACAGAAATTGGAATGCTTCCTTCTGACATGAGGAATAAGCTTCCTTTTTGCATTGGCCTCTTTCTTCTTCTTCTTCTTCTTCCATCCTTAGCCACCAACCGGCAAAGCAGTATGTGGCCAGTACGCCTAGTGGCGTCTTAGGGCAACAACAAATTGATCAATCTATTGCTGTTTCCACCACGCCTAGTGGCGTCTTTGTGGAACAAAAACAGACCAAACAATCTATCGTTGTTTCCGTAATCAGATTGGTTGGCAAGCAGGTGATCAGCCCACTGTGCGAAGTTTTTTACGGGATGGGGTAAACAGCCGCCCCATGCCCAACCCTCCTTAGTCGCTTTTTACGACATGCGTGGTACGGTGCAGTGTTACTATTCTTTGCTCCCCTTTCGGGCCCCGGCAACACACGGGTGTGGCCTCTTTCAGGACATCCTTATTACATTTTTTAGTTGTCCATGGTGTTATAATCTCACACTGTTATGGCTGTCTGAGGATATCTGAAACCGTCAGTTTATTCTGGTGAAACATAAGTTTCGGTTATCTGATAACAATAATTAATTCGAGGCGACAGCTACACCAACCCAGATATGTTACCCATATGTTGATCAGTTAGTAGTTCAAAGATATTAAAGTTTTTGTTTACAAACTTCTTGTCTTTGGCGGGATGCATCCTGATCAACAGATTGTTGTTGTTGTTGTTGTTGTTGAACTAGGACTGTTGAGCTTCTCGCTCTTTTGCAGCCAATACCAAGTTGAAGACTCCTTGGTATTATCTACACTGTAGATCTTGGCTTTTCCTGTGGATTTTCTGCCATTCCGAAATTAGCTGAGTTGAAGTCATGAGCTCCAGTTTCTCCAACTTGGCTTGCATTTAAAGAATCCTCATATCTGGTCCCAAGCTAAGAGGAAGAAGCGCGTGGCATACTGTGAATTTCCCGGAAACAATCATTCTTGAAGTTACCAGTTACTTGTGTATTCGCGACTGCATGGATGACCCTATTTGATATTTTGAACTTGACACTTTTTGTTTACGACAACCATTAAGATTTTTGAATGTCTGTTTTAATTAAGAAAGGAATGCTGCTATAAATTAAAGCTTCCCGCCAGAAGTGCGCATATTTTGTTGACACGTCCCTAATTCTCCTGGTAACAGAGACGTTCCCTTACGTTCTTGGATAACGGCGCCAAAATTCCACGTTCCCATGTGCGCGTTAAGTATGTTGTGGGGGTCTTAAAGTTTAAGACCAACGCGGGCATCAATCAAGTGGAAAATTTAACCGTTAACTACTACAATATAATGATAACTCCAGGTTTAAATGAACACTTACAGGACACAAGACCAGTCTTCAGGGCCGAATTTTCTAGCTCTCGTGACGGTAGCCTAGTTTTCAGGGCCGGGGTATTGGAACTTAATTTGTTTGTTTTGTTTTATCTCAATTTTATATTTAATAATCCGCACTCAATTTCCTTCATAATTATGTCTCCTTCATAACCATGTCTCCTTCATAACCATGTCTCCGTCATAACCATGTCTCCGTCATAACCATGTCTCCGTCATAACCATGTCTCCTTCATAACCATGTCTCCTTCATAACCATGTCTCCTTCATAACCATGTCTCAGTCATAACCATGTCTCCTTCATAACCATGTCTCCGTCATAACCATGTCTCCGTCATAACCATGCCTCCTTCATAACCATGTCTCCGTCACAACCATGTCTCCGTCATAACCATGTCTCCTTCATAACCATGTCTCCTTCATAACCATGTCTCCGTCATAACCATGTCTCCTTCATAACCATGTCTCCTTCATAACCATGTCTCAGTCATAACCATGTCTCAGTCAACCATGTCTCCGTCATAACCATGTCTCAGTCATAACCATGTCTCCGTCATAACCATGTTTCACATCAACGACAGGTAAAGGTAGTCCCATATCAGATACTGCCGGAGGGGAGCGAGTTGTCAGACGTCACCATGACTACGTCCAGTATGGAGAGATGGGGTGACCAGTTCCTTCCTCGCTGCAGAGAGCAGAGTCAAGTAACCATTTACAGCTGGGTAAACTGTAGCGTGTGGGTACTGTGATTCGAACCCGGCTTCTTTGCGGCGAGAGATCAGCGCTCTAACCACTCTGCCAATCGGACTATCATGTATCACATTACCATGCTTTTAAAAAAAACTTGAAAAGACCTACACCAAAAACGTCAGCACGACAGGACAACTCAATAAATAAATGAATACATAAATAAACATAGATTATTATCAGGCACTCTTTAGATATAATGGAAGACACCATACAACATAAGTGATAGGCTTACCGGGAATTGAACCGAGGACCATCGAGACGACGCCATCGCCTTGCTGTAAAAGTAAATCGTGAAAGGACGCAAAGCCAATTTCGCACCCCCAAAAAGTACATCACTGGTTCGGGTCACTCTCACGACACCCACACAATTATGGTATATAGGACCCATGAACGACCCAATTTAAATACGCAATCACACATGGAAACAGAAAGGAACAGAAAACTCCTTGCGTCAAACATGGAGAAACCAGAAAGTTCTTTTAAGAGTTAATATCTTGAATGTGAGCTATTCTGAACTGAATATTTAACTTAATACAAGAAATGGACAGATCATTGAAATGGCATTAACTGATATCTCAAATAACAAGTTATTTAGACAACACTAACAAGCAACCCGTCCAGAAATGAACGTAAAGAATTATGGTGTGCCGTTTCTGCCTCATAATCAACAGATTAGCACCATTTCTCCTTACTCACTTTCTTCCTTTTCATTTTCTTCCACCTTTCACGGAGCATGTAAACCCGTCAACACACATAGACATATGGAAACTATAATTAACAAAAACACAATTATAAAATGTGAAAACAGATGAGAACCTCTGCCGGGAATCGAACGCAGTTTAAATTGCAGTGGATATTCCACTGCTCCTAACTTGTTACTAATATCTATTGGTTGCAAGCATCAGGTTGTATCCGTTCAAAAAAAAAAGAAGATAAGGTGAACAGATACACACAAAATCCCCGCCAGTATTGTATATTTGTTCCAAGCAAACGTTCTAACCGCTGAACTACCGACTCGCCTTGGTAAATGTGGTTTCTTGTAAAATCTCAACTATCATAATGATTGCCTGCCTTAGTCAGCTGTAACGAATGCAACATTTCGTTACTTGCGGGACATACCATGCAAATTATTATAAAGATAAAGGTAGATATAATATTACAACAATTTCTACGACTGTCAATTTAAATTAAATAATTAACAAAAATACTCAATATCACACACACTGACTGAACATACTGGCATAGATGGAGCGAAGAAAACAAACAAACAAAAATACTCAATATCACACACACTGACTGAACATACTGGCATAGATGGAGCGAAGAAAACAAACAAACAAAAATACTCAATATCACACGCACTGACTGAACATACTGGCATAGATGGAGCGAAGAAAACAAACAAACAAAAATACTCAATATCACGCACTGACTGAACATACTGGCATAGATGGAGCGAAGAAAACAAACAAACAAAAATACTCAATATCACGCACTGACTGAACATACTGGCATAGATGGAGCGAAGAAAACAAACAAACAAAAATACTCAATATCACACACACTGACTGAACATACTGGCATAGATGGAGCGAAGAAAACAAACAAACAAAAATACTCAATATCACGCACTGACTGAACATACTGGCATAGATGGAGCGAAGAAAACAAACAAACAAAAATACTCAATATCACACACACTGACTGAACATACTGGCATAGATGGAGCGAAGAAAACAAACAAACAAAAATACTCAATATCACACACACTGACTGAACATACTGGCATAGATGGAGCGAAGAAAACAAACAAACAAAAATACTCAATATCACGCACTGACTGAACATACTGGCATAGATGGAGCGAAGAAAACAAACAAACAAAAATACTCAATATCACGCACTGACTGAACATACTGGCATAGATGGAGCGAAGAAAACAAACAAACAAAAATACTCAATATCACACACACTGACTGAACATACTGGCATAGATGGAGCGAAGAAAACAAACAAACAAAAATACTCAATATCACGCACTGACTGAACATACTGGCATAGATGGAGCGAAGAAAAACAAACAAACAAAAATACTCATATATCACGCACTGACTGAACATACTGGCATAGATGGAGCGAAGAAAACAAAACTCAAAACAAAAAGACTCAATATCACGCACTGACTGAACATACTGGCATAGATGGAGCGAAGAAAACAAACAAACAAAAATACTCAATATCACGCACTGACTGAACATACTGGCATAGATGGAGCGAAGAAAACAAACAAACAAAAATACTCAATATCACGCACTGACTGAACATACTGGCATAGATGGAGCGAAGAAAACAAACAAACAAAATACTCAATATCACGCACTGACTGAACATACTGGCATAGATGGAGCGAAGAAAACAAACAAACAAAAATACTCAATATCACGCACTGACTGAACATACTGGCATAGATGGAGCGAAGAAAACAAACAAACAAAAATACTCAATATCACGCACTGACTGAACATACTGGCATAGATGGAGCGAAGAAAACAAACAAACAAAAATACTCAATATCACACACACTGACTGAACATACTGGCATAGATGGAGCGAAGAAAACAAACAAACAAACAAAAATACTCAATATCACGCACTGACTGAACATACTGGCATAGATGGAGCGAAGAAAACAAACAAACAAAAATACTCAATATCACACGCACTGACTGAACATACTGGCATAGATGGAGCGAAGAAAACAAACAAACAAAAAAACTCAATATCACACACACTGACTGAACATACTGGCATAGATGGAGCGAAGAGAAAACAAACAAACAAAAATACTCAATATCACGCGCTGACTGAACATACTGGCATAGATGGAGCGAAGAAAACAAACAAACAAAAATACTCAATATACACAGCACTGACTGAACATACTGGGATAGATGGAGCGAAGAAAACAAACAAACAAAAATACTCAATATCACGCACTGACTGAACATACTGGCATAGATGGAGCGAAGAAAACAAACAAACAAAAATACTCAATATCACGCACTGACTGAACATACTGGCATAGATGGAGCGAAGAAAACAAACAAACAAAAATACTCAATATCACACACACTGACTGAACATACTGGCATAGATGGAGCGCGAAAAAGAAAACAAACAAAATATTAAAATATCACGCACTCATACTGGCATAATATCACGCACTCACGACTGAACTGAACATAACTGGCATAGATGGAGCGAAGAAAAAAACAAATAAAAAAAAAATACTCAATATCACGCACTGACTGAACATACTGGCATAGATGGAGCGAAGAAAACAAACAAACAAAAATACTCAATATCACGCACTGACTGAACATACTGGCATAGAATGGAGCGAAGAAAACAAACAAACGGACAAAAAATACTCAATATCACGCACAATAAACACGCACTGTGACTGAACAGTACGGGATGATGGAGCGAAGAAAACAAACAAACATACTGGCATCACACACGCACATGACTGATGGAGCGAAGAAAACAAACAAACAAAAATACTCAATATCACGCACTGACTGAACACTAGATGGACGAAGAAAACAAACAAACAAAAATACTCAACACGCACTGACTGAACATACTGGCATAGATGGAGCGAAGAAAACAAACAAACAAAAATACTCAATATCACACACACTGACTGAACATACTGGCATAGATGGAGCGAAGTGAAAAAACAAACAAACAAAATACTCAATATCACGCACTGACTGAACATACTGGCATAGATGGAGCGAAGAAAAAAACAAACAAATCCAAAAATACTCAATATCACGCACTGACTGAACATACTGGCATAGATGGAGCGAAGAAATACTCAAAACAAACAAAAATACTCAATATCACGCACTGACTGAACATACTGGCATAGATGGAGCGAAGAAAACAAACAAACAAAAATACTCAATATCACGCACTGACTGAACATACTGGCATAGATGGAGCGAAGAAAACAAACAAACAAAAAATACTCAACTAATCACGCACTGACTGAACATACTGGCATAGATGGAGCGAAGAAACAAAGAAACAATACAAACCAAAAATACTCAATATCAACCACGCATCTGCACTGACTGAACATACTGGCATAGATGGAGCGAAGAAAACAAACAAACAAAAATACTCAATATCACACACACAGACCGAACATACTGGTATAGATGGAGCGAAGAAAACAAACAAACAAAACAAACAGAACATTAAAGATACATAAAATTCCAATATCACGCACTGACTGAACATACTGGCATAGATGGAGCGAAGAAAACAAACAAACAAAAATACTCAATATCACGCACTGACTGAACATACTGGCATAAATGGAGCGAAGAAAACAAACAAACAAAAATACTCAATATCACGCACTGACTGAACATACTGGGATAGATGGAGCGAAGAAAACAAACAAACAAAAATACTCAATATCACGCACTGACTGAACATACTGGGATAGATGGAGCGAAGAAAACAAACAAACAAAAATACTCAATATCACGCACTGACTGAACATACTGGGATAGATGGAGCGAAGAAAACAAACAAACAAAAATACTCAATATCACGCACTGACTGAACATACTGGGATAGATGGAGCGAAGAAAACAAAAAAAACAAAAATACTCAATATCACGCACTGACTGAACATACTGGGATAGATGGAGCGAAGAAAACAAACAAACAAAAAAAAAGCTAAACGTATCGACCATATAATTAAAGTGTGGAAGATACAAGGAGAGAGAGAGAGAGAGAGAGAGAGAGAGAGAGAGAGAGACAAACAGACAGACAGTGAGAGACAAGATGGCAGCGAGACTAGATGAATGGAAGCCCGTTATCTCTGGCTAACGTAAACAGACCAACCAACGGCATTAAGTGGTTGATTACAGGACACAGGTACTGCGGTTATATCTGTTGCTCTGACGCTTACTCCAACACGTATGCATACTTTCTTCCCTGAAAGTGCTATCAAAAGCCCTGAATTTGTCTTCCCGAATCAATGACTTCGCTTCTCACCTCCGCAACTCATCAATGTTTCCACTCTTCCAACACGCCTCATTAACATGCACTTAAACTCAGGGTTCAAGATGAACTTGTCATTTCTAACCCCCCCCCCAGCCCCCCCCCCCCCCCCCCCAACCAAAAAAAAAAAAACACTCCGCAGCGACAGCTAATTTCATAAACTCCGTCTTTATTTTCTACGTGATGCGGCAGTTGTGTTTTGTTTCGCGTATTGAATTTCGTGTTTTTTAAAAACACTTAATCTCACTTCACAGGCAGCAGCGACCTCGCGAGATGGAAGAAAAACATGGACGGGGAAAAACTGGGAGTCTGATTTTGGGAGGTAAATGTGAAACAACGTGAAGAGCAGATGTGAAAAAGGAATTTATCCTTCATGCTTCAGTTGGGATTATCGACTTACACACACACATACCCACAAACACACAAGTAAGAAAAGTCAATAAGAAAAAAAAAAAAAGCGGTACATTTAGCAGGGTAAAACTGAGTCCGTTGGCGATATTTTCTTCTATTTTTTATTTAGAAAACAGAAGGTGAACAAACAGAGATTGTAGCACAACAGTTGTAGCTACTGCTGCATCTCTTTCTCCCGCTCCCTCCTCCCCGTCATTCTTCCTGAGGAAGACAGAAACAATCTTCAGTACTCTATACTCAGGTATAAGAAAGCATTTGGTAACGTGGGAGCTTGGTTGTTTGATTTTTTAAAACTTGGGTGAACACAAGAGAAAAAAAAAAGGGGGGGGGGGCGAAAGAGTATAGGTAGAGGTGAACGTTTGTGAACGAGAAAATGTGTAGCAGCGTTGGTAGGACAGGGTAGCGGCAGAATTTATAGGTGAAGGCCAGCATGAGTTAACTTCATTACATTTAACATCCCTAATAGAAAATACAATGTCTGATTGACAGAGCGGTTAGAGCGCTAGATTTTCGCGGCACAAATACCGGGTTCGAAACACGTGGCGTCACGCTCTAGTCTACCCAGCTGTACATGTTTACCTGGTTCTGCTCTTGAGTTAGGGAGGGCAACGGCAGCGAGGAAGGGAACTGATCACACCACTTCTCGAAGCTGGATCTAGTATAGTGAAGTCTCTAACACTTCACTCCTTCTTATGCAGTATCTGCTATGGGACTACATTTACCTTTAATATAGTAAACACACGTGACATGATCATGTTGGTCATGTGACTGATATTTCTAACACGTAGAGGTGACCGGGTGCTCCATCTGAAATTATCAAATGTGAAATAACAGGATGTGGATGAGTTGGGAGGATAAGTAAATCAGTTAGTTCCCGACAAGTTGCGAAGAGAACTAATGGGGCAAGTAATAGTCATTACAGAAGAGCCACAAACTCCGTCCAGAACCAAGGACAAAGCTCCTCTGTGGCACGCAATATAAAACAAGTGTTAGGAGCACATTTTCCCATAACCCCCTACTTCAGAACCTAGCCAATCACCTCAGCGAGTTACGAGTAAATGATCCAATCAGTGCAGACCGTGGCTAAGCTCATCTGTCTTAGTCTAGAGATCTACATCTTGATTGGTGAGGTGTAGATTTTCCCACAGACGTGCTCACAAGCTCCGCCAAATCGGCAAACGCAATTAACATTTTTATGGCTGCAGGAACGAGCTCAATTACTCTGGTTGACAACAACAGTGACTGACAAACGCAGAAAATGTCAGAGCTCACAGAAAACAGCACACATACTAGACAAGGGTCGGCGAATGAAAATATGTGGAAGTACTACATGGAGAGGCAACCACTAAGTCCAGGTGATACATTCCACCAAAGCGCTTAGCCACTGTGTCAACTATGATGTTTTAAAAGATGATTCTTATATCAATGTTGCAACCTTTTCATCCTATCTTTAACACAGTATGTATGCAGCTAATATTCCAGTGCTTATTACCAGTATGTTCATCACTTATTAATTAATTAACTATTTTTATTATTGGCAGATTTGTCCCCTTGGTAAAAGTTACAAAAATTCTCCATAATCATCATCATCGTTTTCCTTACGGAGCAGGGAACCATCACAGCTGATCCCCTTACAGGAAACCTGCACCAAGAAGTCACATGATCTTGCGGCGGGGGTTTCAGAGGCAATTTATTTCACATGATAACGGTGCCAGTCCCATGTACATTGCCATATTAGTCGCCTTAATAGATATGCCTAAGGGTACAGTTGCCCCATTCTTTCTGTCTCTGGACCAGTGGTCGTAATAATGTCATACTCCCTCCTGGTCTCCTGGGTAGTCAGATCGGATGCCTAGCCTTCTCGGATAAAGGCGAAAAAATAGGAGGTCCCGTGTGCAAGTTGCGCACGGTAAAAATCCCACGGCAGTTGGAAATCGTAAAGAGTAGGCTTATCAGGCTGCTGCCCTGACAGAACTTAAAAATTAGAAACCTACCTACCACAAAAATATGTATATAATGTGTGATTCCTATATACACACATTGGGATTCTCCCGGTGCTACGGAGTTCGTGCACTGTGCTGAGATGTTCGTTGTATGATCTAAGGGAGGAGATCGCAGCACTGATGGAGTAGTCCGTGTGCAATGAAGATAGTCCTTAAAACTAAACCAAACACCGGTTACTAAACGTGGTTATTTGTGTATCTACGTCAATGAAACAGCAAAACAGAAACGATGAATACTGAAACAATACAATAATGAAAACAGTATCATATAACAAGAAGTATTAGATTTGTTCATAGTTTGTTGATTTTTTTTGTGGTAAAAAGTTTTAGTACTTACTGTTAAAATGTTACTTACTAGGATGTTTCTTTATTGGGGAATGGGGGGTGTCACAGGTAAAATCCGCCCCGGGTGCCAAGTACTTTAGAGACGCCTCTGGGTATGACTATCTTTACCCACAGACTGAACAAGTAAGCACACACAACAGATCGACCATCAAGAAGCTCCAGAACTACCTTGCTACCACGTGTTGTGGTCATGTTTCCTGTCTGTGGGTACGGGGTAACCGACTGGCTGCATTCCTGCATCAGGTTGGGCCCAGATTTTCCCACGGTTACAACAGCACCGTTACCGGGAGGAAAAAGTGCGGTGATTTTCTACATGTCAAGCCACATACCTCACCAACCTTCGCACCCAGCACTTTTTACCTTACTCCCCCCGTTTCCACCCCAGCTACACCCCATGTTTTTCCTAGAACAAGGATTCTTATATTTGTATTTTAAGTGTGAAAATAAGACTTTGGTTTTTTAAATGTCTAAAAGCTACGTTTCTTGCAAACTGACTTCTATGTAAAACAAACAGGGCGGAGAAGATTTTCTGATCCATGTACAGAGATGCCAGTGCTCTTGAGTCAAGCTTACTCACCCAAAAGTAAGGGGGAGCAGGGGTAAGTCTCTGAATATGTCATTTTTTTTTCTGTCCTCGTGTAATTCTTAATGCAACTCCTGCACAATCTAACTGTAATTGTTGTTGTTTTGTTTTTGTTAACATTATGACATTCTAGCTAGCAATTACCAATCTGAAATTGGAGCAGTTTGTCAGTGTTTACTGAGTTGCATGTGTCAGTGAAAAAAGAAGGTTGAACTGACAAGGCACGAAGGTTGCACTGACAAGAAACGAAGGTTGCACTGACAATACATGAAGGTTGAACTGACAAGACACGAAGGTTGCACTGACAAGACACGAAGGTTGCACTAACACGACATGACGGTTGCACTGACAAGACAAGAAGGTTGCACTGACAAGACACGAAGGTTGAACGGGCAAAACATGAAAGTTGAACGGGCAAGACACGAAAGCTGAACTGACAAGACCCGACGGTTGAACTGACAAGACACGAAGGTTGAACTGACAAGACCGAAGGTTGCACTGACAAGACACGAAGGTTACAGTGACACGACATGAAGGTACGACATGAAGGTTACACTGACAAGACACGAAGGTTAAACAGACACGACACGAAGGTTGAACTGACAAGATACGAATGTTGAACTAACAAGACACGACGTTTGAACTGACAAGACATGAAGGTTTCAAGGACAAGACATGAAGGTTTCACTGACAAGACATGAAGGTTACACTGACACGACATGAAGGTTACACTGACAAGACACGAAGATTATGATGACAAGACACAAAGGTTTCACGGGCAAGACACGACTGTTACACTGACAAGACACGAAAGTTTCACGGACAAGACGCGAAGGTTGAACTGACTAGATACGAAAGTTTCACTGACAAGATACGAAGGTTTCACTGACAATACACGAAAGTTACGCTGACAAGACAGGAAAGTTGAACTGACAAGACACGAAGGTTGAACTCACAAGATACGAAGGTTCCACGAACAAGACACGAATGTTACACTGACGAGACACGAAAGTTTCACGGACAAGACGCGAAGGTTGAACTGACTAGATACGAAAGTTTCACTGACAAGATACGAAGGTTTCACTGACAATACACGAAGGTTACGCTGACAAGACAGGAAAGTTGAACTGACAAGACACGAAGGTTGAACTGACAAGATACGAAGGTTTCACTAACAAGATACAAAGGTTTCACTAACAAGATACAAAGGTTTCACTGATAATACACGAAGGTTACACTGACAAGACACGAAGGTTTCACGGACAAGACATGAAGGTTTGACAGACAAGACACGAAGGTTTCACGGACAAGACATGAAGGTAACACAGACAAGACACGAATGTTTCACGGACAAGACATGAAGGTAACACTGACACGACATGAAGGTTACATTGATACGACATGAAGGTTACACTGACACGACATGAAGGTTACACTGACACGACATAAAGGTTTCACGGACAAGACACGAAGGCTTCACTGACAAAATGCGAATGTTACACTGACATGACATGAAGGCTACACTGACACGGCATGAAGGTTTTACTGACAAGACACGAATGTTGAATTGACAAGACACGAAGGTTGAATTGACAAGATACGAAGGTTGAACTGACAAGACACGAAGGCTTCACTGACAAGACGCGAAGGTTAAACTGACACGACATGAAGGTTACACTGACATGGCATGAAGGTTACACTGACAAGACATGAAGGTTACACTGACACGACACGAAAGTTGAACTGACAAGACACGAAGGTTTCAATGACAAGACACGCAGGTTTCACGGACAAGACACGAAGGTTTCAGGACAAGACACGAAGGTTTCACAGACAAGACATGAAGGTAAGACAGACAAGACACGATTGTTTCACGGACAAGATATGAAGGTTACACTGACACGACATGAAGGTTACACTGACACGACATGAAGGTTACACTGACACGACATGAAGGTTACACTGACACGACATGAAGGTTACACTTACAAGACACAAAGTTTGAACTGACAAGACATGAAGGTTTCAAGGACAAGACTTGAAGGTAACCTGATAATGCCACAAAAGCTGGTCTTGCGTTTGCACAGACTGCCTTGTAACAAAGCGTTACACGCGAAATCGGGTTTGAATCAAACAGAATGATAGATAAGCCACGCAGAAACTGTGTCAAATATCATTACCAGGTCAAATTACAAACTGCACACAAAGATATTTGTCCACATGGGGTATGATTGCAGAAAATGTCTTGCTCGGCTGAGATATTGTTTCCAAGAAAGAAGCAGATTGATCAAATGGCACCTACCGTCTCCTTTTGAGGCACGAGAGATGTATGAGCATCTGGAGACAAGGGAAGCTTGAGACAGAGCGCCACTTTAATGACAGTGACCATACACATGCGAACGATCAAGAAGAGTGACATGCCATGCCACACACACATACACACAAATGCGCCCTCGTGTACTTACCGTAGAAAAAACATTTGTACTGGCCAAGTCTGTCGGCCAAAAGTTTGGAGGACTTTTTCCAATACATGACTCACAGCAGCTCCAGGTTTGTCTACAACACATGAGAAATACACCACAAGTCCCAGAACTGGCTACGTATTAGGTCCACAGTTTCTGAATAAGTGAACAATCTGTCAGACTTCTCTGGACAACAACAACAGCGCAATGTTTCCCCCACCATCAGCACATTGCTCTTTGATATAGTAACTGTTTACAAAAGCCTGGAGGTTTGAGGTAACAACTGTCAAGTGGACACATGTTTTCTCCTCTCTCTGTGCGGCACGTGACCTGTGAAACACCGCGTTAGAGGTACTAGACTCCTCATTGGCCACTTAGCCTGGATACTTAGCCATCGCGACGACCATCACCCTCTAAACAGAGCAACAAGAGTCATTAAGTAACAAACATCAATCCCTGGTATCGGGAAAGCTT
This sequence comes from Oreohelix idahoensis, assembly GCA_024509875.1. Lineage (NCBI taxonomy): Eukaryota > Metazoa > Mollusca > Gastropoda > Stylommatophora > Oreohelicidae > Oreohelix > Oreohelix idahoensis. The sequence goes on from JAMPIV010012898.1 coordinate 95,442, forward strand.
TCACTGAACACATTTCTACAAGTCATATTTCTGCGAAACGGAAAATTCTGCTAGTAGACATTCAATGTATCAACACAACAATGTGACATGCTGAACAAAAATCCTGCTAGCAAACATTCAACGTATCAAAACAACAATGTGACTGAACAACAACCCTACTAGTAGACATTCAACCTATCGACACACCAATGTGAATGACTGAACACAAATCCTGCTAGTAAATATTCTACACGAAAATGTGATAAACTGATCTAAAATCCTGCTAGCAAACATTCAACGCATCAACACAACGATGTGATAGACTGAACAAAAATCATGCTAGCTAAAATTCAACACAACGATGGAAGGGATAGATTGAACAGATCCTGATGATGGTGGCCACCATATATTCTACACTTACAAATTCTGCGTCACATGTTCAAAAGATCATGAGAACAAAGGACATGATAATTAGACAATCTGAAGGTTTAAAATAAAACCAAACAGAATAAAAGCATACCTGTTAAGAACTTAACTGAACAAAGAATCCAGCAATTATTTAAAACATAGGAAATGAGAGATGACATTGGCGATAGAGAGACAAACCTGCTGACAACATTACAAGGAAATCCTTGTTCAGGAATCCACAGGGTAAAAGAATTAGAGAGAGATCAAACATTACATAGGGAAGACAACTGGAGACAGACATGAAAGGAATATTGAAGATACGGAACGACATTGAGCGAATGGCACAAGACATGACAGCTTGTAAGGTAGTTGTTGAAGGTTCATGCTCCACACGCAGCTGAAGATTAACGACGATGATGATGATGATGATGATATCATGGATGTAAACTAAACAAAGCATAATGATCAAAGGTAACTACAACTCTACAGTCCCGTGTAGATGCCAGGGGTCTTTCAAGAGACACAGAAATAATTGGGTTACTACGCCCTCAGGCAATTAATATGATGTAGTGATGGTCTCATGTAAGGGGCACCAGCTGTAGTGATGGTCTCATGTAAGGGGCACCAGCTGTAGTGATGGTCTCATGTAATGGGGCACCAGCTGTAGTGATGGTCTCATGTAAGGGGCACCAGCTGTGGTGATGGTCTCATGTAAGGGGCACCAGCTGTAGTGATGGTCTCATGTAAGGGGCACCAGCTGTAGTGATGGTCTCATGTAAGGGGCACCAGCTGTAGTGATGGTCTCATGTAAGGGGCACCAGCTGTAGTGATGGTCTCATGTAAGGGGCACCAGCTGTAGTGATGGTCTCATGTAAGGGGCACCAGCTGTAGTGATGCTCTCATGTTCGGTAAGTAGCTGTAGTGATGGTCTCATGTTAGGTAAGTAGCTGTAGTGATGGTCTCATGTTCGGTAAGTAGCTGTAGTGATGGTCTCATGTTCGGTAAGTAGCTGTAGTGATGGTCTCATGTTCGGTAAGTTCGTGTAGTAAGTAGCTGTAGTGATGGTCTCATGTTCGGTAAGTAGCTGTAGTGATGGTCTCATGTTCGGTAAGTAGCTGTAGTGATGGTCTCATGTTTCGGTAAGTAGCTGTAGTGATGGTCTCATGGTTCGGTAGTAGCTGATGGTCTCATGTTAGGTAAGTAGCTGTAGTGATGGTCTCATGTTAGGTCTCAAGTAGTAGCTGTAGTGATGGTCTCATGTTAGGTAAGTAGCTGTAGTGATGGTCTCATGTTAGGTAAGTAGCTGTAGTGATGGTCTCATGTTAGGTAAGTAGCTGTAGTGATGGTCTCATGTTAGGTAAGTAGCTGTAGTGATGGTCTCATGTTAGGTAAGTAGCTGTAGTGATGGTCTCATGTTAGGTAAGTAGCTGTAGTGATGGTCTCATGTTCGGTAAGTAGCTGTAGTGATGGTCTCATGTTCGGTAAGTAGCTGTAGTGATGGTCTCATGTTCGGTAAGTAGCTGTAGTGATGGTCTCATGTTCGGTAAGTAGCTGTAGTGATGGTCTCATGTTCGGTAAGTAGCTGTAGTGATGGTCTCATGTTAGGTAAGTAGCTGTAGTGATGGTCTCATGTTAGGTAAGTAGCTGTAGTGATGGTCTAATGTTAGGTAAGTAGCTGTAGTGATGGTCTCATGTTAGGTAAGTAGCTGTAGTGATGGTCTCATGTTAGGTAAGTAGCTGTAGTGATGGTCTCATGTTAGGTAAGTAGCTGTAGTGATGGTCTCATGTTCGGTAAGTAGTGCCAAGGAAAATGATGATGATGACGTAAGCTCTACAGATTAGTGCAACATAAACAAACAAGACAGAAGGAGAAGGGGTGAGGCCGAAGATGTCATGGTCAATGTCTTAGCAACACAACAGTTACGTCAATTATCTTCTTAACATACGCCACTATGACTTGTCACCTCTGACAGACATAATGAGAACTGACAATGTCTGATAAACAAAGGCAAGTCTGACAGTGTCTGATAAACAGAAGCAAGACTGACCATATCTGATGAAGAGAAGCAAGACTGGCCATGTCTGATAAACAGAAGCAACACTGGCCATATCTAATAAACAGAAACAGGACACTATCTGATACAGACAAGATTGTCTCTATAGTTCTATAAAATTGGGTAAGTCAATGCTGTCAAAACTTCGGAGATTAAGATGTGCCAAGAACGGGAAATGTACCAAAGTTTCAGCTCTCTCGATGAGCAGAAGATAAAAACTTTTTAACGTTAAAGATTTGAAACTAAACACATATATAATCTTTACGTGAAGTTAAATAAAAGTGGTTAAGAAAAAGGAAATTATCCAATGTTAATGACAGGTAAAGTTGTTGAGCTGTATAAGAAAACACATACGTTATTTAATCAACACTAGATAACCAGTCCGTTTTCAACCAGGTTAAGTACTAGTCACCTCGTTATGACGTGCGAATGAGTTGAACGAGCACTGACCTTGAACTACTGATGGTGAAATGTGCGTCTTATAAATATTACCTTTCATGAGCGGAAACGGGGTTGGGGTTCTTAAAGGACAAATCAAAGGATGTGGATTGCATTTGTTTGACCCTGATTCTAATCAAACTTTATTCATGTACTCGCATTCTGAGCCAGCAGGCGGGAATGAGTTAGATAAGGGGGAAGAAGCACCGTTTGTTTTCGACGCCTGAAACCTGGGGGTAAGTGGCTCGACCTGAGTGAATCACGTGTGAGAAAGCACGTGAGAACGGTAGTATGTCAGCGCAAACAGTTTCTGGAGGTTTCAACCATTCCTGCGATTACATCTTTTACTTTTTTTTCGGACTCCTTTGCTCTTGACTCTGCTGACGTTAGCGCCAGGAATGATTTGAACAGTGGTTCTTAAACTTCTAGAAGCAGGGGACTTTGAAATGCGTTGATAGCAAATATCCCAATCAACACTCCCACAAAATATATCACCAAAAGTTTCAAAAAAGTGAAACTAAACATAAGTACCTATGCACCCAACTTTCGCATCATTCCAGTGTTTAAAATAAATTTTAAAAAATTAAATAAATAAATAATAAACATCAGCAAATATGAAGCGCCTAATATTTTCTGGATAAAACTGGACACAACCAGAAATGTGTATTTACAGTACGTTCAATAAATGATCAGGAGAGATAATACCATATAAAGAAACAGCTCTTCTTGGTATTTTTATCATCCTCTTAAAATAACCACGTGAGAGTGGCCTCCAATAAATCGTTTATTTATTGTCTATGCTTCACTTGCACACAAACAGTTTTGGTTCAATACATCACACTCATTAACATGTGTCCGATGTGGCCTCCATTTAAAGGACTTTTAAAAATATTTTATTTATTTTATTGTGCGTTTGTGCGCGTGTGTTTGTGTGCGTTTGTCACAAAACGTTTTGTGCATGTACTTTTGCGCCCTTCTCTCTCTCCTTCATCGTCCTACTATTTGAGAAATTTTATGTTATTACATTTTTTGATCTGAACCGCTCCCAGACTTGTTTACGTTTTGCCAGGTGAATCGTAATAATGCCAGGCTAATTGAACAGGTCAGCGGATAATACGTTTATCACTTTAGTCGTCTAGCCATCTTTGATACAGGCGATCTGTGTTGACGCAAGATGGTCCAGCACGATCGATGGAAAGAAAGCCAGATAGGCTGCCTAAGAAATCCGTCTGAGGGATTTACGCAAATACAGGTGATGATAATACGCAATCGCTTCCGCTGGACCATCTTTGTGTAATTATTACAGATAACCTGTCATAATCTACAATGTGGGCGGAAAGCATCTAGACAGGAAATAGTTCAAAGATTTGTTTGTGAGTGTGCATAAAGATGCAATCGGAAGTATTACTGCCTTATTAGAAAGAGGTTACGCGTTGGAATTTTGAAATTTGATATTTTAAAACACGTGGGGGATATTATGATTTAACACCTGTCGTGGAATATTCTAATCCACATATATAAATTATTAGGTAAATATGAAGCCTAACAAATAAAATTAATAAAGAGAAGAGCAATGGAAAAAGAACAGTGCTGTCACAAAGAGTGTACTCGAAATCCCCCTTCTTTTCTACTTCGTCGGCAAATTGTAACGCTTTCACGTTGATATTAAAGGCCTTCTGCAACATACACGCGTTTCCCAAACACACAATAAAATGTGCTGCCTTTCTAAGAAAAACCTTGAAATATGCAAGTTGACCTAAATTTTAAATTCCATTCATGTCTTTTTCTACACTATGTTACCAAAAACGAACGAACAGATGGACAAAAGGATAAAGAGAGAGGGAGGGCTGAAAATCAGGAACGCATGCAACACGCGTTGCGCGATACACAAATGCTGCCATCACGCGTGTAAGACTACATGCACTAACTTTTTCGGACGGACAGTGATAAATTCACTACCCTTCCCAGAGTTAGGTTTTAAAATCACAAAAAACGCTTATTAGGAAAGATAACAATAGATGGGTTTACGTTTGAAAACCTTACAGTACCCAGACAGCACATCTTCGAAACAGGAGGTAGAAGAAATTGCATATTTTGAACGCAGCCACGTAGCTCTTTTAAATTTGGATATTTGGGTTCCTTAGGGTTTGCTGACAAAGAATATGTAAAACGTTACGCAAATAGTCTAGGAATTAACAAGTTATAACCAAAATAAAATATTGGGGATGCCTGACAGCAGGAAATCATTTCTGCTCATAAAATTTTTTTTTTATAACGTGTTTGAAAAAACCTTGCGTTACAGAAATAGCCTACCATGTAAACTCCAAATTGATTGGAGCGCAACAAATGAAAGACGAACCACGATTGGTCGGGCTATAAATACTATCTTTCGTTGTTAGGGGAGACGGGGAAAGGTAACATTTTTTTCAAACACTTGTCGAAACGGGGCCTCATTGGCTAGACTCGCTGATATAATCACTTAGGAGCGTTAGTTCGAAACCACTTGTTTAAATAAGCTTGATAAAGAATCAGTGCGTTGAAGCCAGCTCATATTTGTGTTAAATAAAAGCCTGGAACATAAGCAGATGGGAATTTGTGCCAGTAAATGTGCCAGAATTCATTGCTAATCAACGTATCTGTGTTTATTTCCATGAAATTGTGGTAAGCTTGAACCATTCAGTATCTTTTAATGAAAAATTGAATGTGAATTGTTAATTTATGCCTGTATATATATGTGTAGTTCAGTGGCAAACGTGAGGTAAAGCCTATAATGCTCCAGCCTGAACAGAGGGTGTCGGAGGGAAGTAAAACGGCATGGAATGGCCAAATAGTACACTGACACCTGGATGATTGACTAGAAAGAAGTAATGCTGGAAGTGCAGAGGCGTGGTAACCATTAAGGAGGGTAATGCTGGTATAAAGTATTTCAGATGAAGCTGACAGTTGGCCTAACGCTCTGAACTCAATGTTTGTGTTGTACTGTGCTCAGTGTATAACTAGAGTATAAGTAAGTTATGAAGTAGAAGGTACATCCTTCTTGATTTCAGGGACCGTGGTCTTGATGGTACTGAGCAGCACCTGGTCAGAGCTTTGCTGAATCCAGAGTCGGACAGCATACTCCTTGGTCTTTTTAGCTATCAGTGAGGTGTCTCCAGAGCCCAGGGGAGAATTCGAGCAGAGGAGTCCTTTCCTGCCACCATCACGCAAGATAAGCAGATTTGGCCAGCTGAGCTCAACACACTATTGCAGAATAATTCTGACTGAGATATATAGATATGTGGTAGCAAGTAAGGTTATCTATAATACACTACTCTTAATAGATATAGATACCTTCACAGCTGATCTCAGTCAGTACACTAAGTCCCCTATAAATATTTATAACATCCCACTTCACCACAACACCCCAACCCATATAGTTCTAAAGAGCTTACCATTGGCTTGATTTGAGAACCGGAAAAGACTTTAACTTTCATTGGCAAGTTGGTCTAAAAGTACAATCTGAGACTTGACTTGAAAATGGAAATATAATCTAGCGAACTCGGAGACACAGATCAGACTGCATCTCCACGTCAAGCTAGCAATTCACCACAGCCAGAGAGAAGGTTCGGACAAAGGATTCCAAAATTATAAGTGACAGATCGAAGTATTTGGGGAACTTTGAAACTTAAAAGTAAACCCGCATTTTTAAATACAAAGACTGGAAACTTAAAGCACCAGGACAGAGTATTTGGGTAACTTTGAAACTTAAAAGTAAACCTGCATTTTTAAATACAAAGACTGGAAACCTAAGGAATCAGATCACCCGTCATAAGAGGAATACTAAAATTTCCCAGACCAAGTGATTCAAAAGCATCTAACCTTAATTGCTGTGTCCATTATAACTGTGCCAGGAGATTGTAGATCCCATTTGGGCACAAATCTATATTTTACAAATATGAATTTGACATGTTTTCTTGCTAAGTGGTTATATATGAGGCTAGCAACCTCAACATATGAAAATAGTATATTCATAAACCACTAAAGCAAGCGCTGGTGACTGCTTCTTGCAAGTCGCACAGAAAATCGACAGCAGAGTTGACCCCATACTCCGAATAGAGCAGTGATGAGTGATGATTGCCCAATGGGCTGATCACCCGTTGGCTTGTCACACCGATTACGGAAACAACGGCAGATGGATCTATTTGTTGTTGCCCTAAAGACGCCGCTAGGCGTGATGGGAAACTGCAACAGAGAAAATCAATCTGCTGTTGCCCTTAAGACGCCACAAGGCGTGATGGCCTCTGACTGCTTGGTCGGTCTTTGGCTAAGGACGGAAGAAGAGAAGAAGACGAGTGATGATTACATCCCATGTGCATCAAGTGTATCGTATCATTTTGTGAGATATATGTACCTTGTTAATTGTAGTTCAGGCACAAATCATTTCATTCGCGCTGTCCAAGCACATATTTTCCCAGATTAATACCCAGAAGAATATTCGTGATTTCTTATCATCTTCCCTGAGTAACACTGTGTATACTCAATAATTTAATTATTCAGAAAGGCTAACATCGGTGGGAGAACAGCGAGACAATGCGCCTGTTAATCTTCCAACCCAGTGTACTAAGCAGAGGCATTTGTTCTTTTTATTCTGTCTAAAGTTCGTGGAACGAAGCTATCACACTGTTTATGGTACGAAACTGCAAGACGTCACTAGTTGTGAGTTAAAAGCAGGGAATCAACATTAACCGCCTACATTGGACGAGTTGTGTGGAGAAGGGCCCTCATCACAGAAGAATTGACGAAACCACGGCTGCAGGACTCACTTGTACCAGCCAAATTCTTCACAAAAGGCGACGGATCAGATATAAGTTAATAGCGCTCTGCCCTATGCAGCATTGTTCTTGACTTCTGAAAACATCTTGTGAAAACTACCTTGAGATAGAAACGTCATTATCCTTCTATCTACAACTCTGCCAAGAGTAATCTTGTGCGGATGCAGACACCTCTGAAGTCCCATAATAGATACGCTTGAGTGTTGGCCACTGGTGGAACACTATTGCAGAGCTAAAAAAAGGGGGGGGGGGGGCAACCCGTGACAGCGTCGTTTGTTAGAACATCGCTATCTCTGACAAGTATGCCGGCAAACTTAAAAGACAAGCTGGTCATAGGATCTGAATCGTAGTCCGTACAGATCAGGGCAAAATCTAACACAACATCGATGAACAAATAATGTACACTTGAAATAACTGGAAGCAAAAGACCACAACGGTATTATCAATTACAATTAACAGACAGACTAATAACAAGAACTGAGGAAGGGGAATACTGAGCTTAAAGACGCTATCAGGAACAGTGATCAATGAAAACAAATAGCTCTCTCTCTCTCTCTCTCTCTCTCTCTCTCTCTGACAACAAAAGGAAGAAGAAAGGAAAGGAAGATGAAAAACAAGTTGATGAGTTTTTTGTATCATCAATTTGTGTACGCATGCAAACAAAGGTAAATGTCGCATGTTACATTGTGAAATGTTAAATACAACTTACATTTGCCGTTAATGCGGTGACGTTGTCAGGTCGTGGCCATGTATACGACAATAACAGGTCCTGGCTATGTTTACGACAATATCAGGCCGTGTCCATGTTTACGACAATCAGCTCTCACAATGAATATCCGACTTCCCGTAAGCAAAGCCTGTTCTTCAATCCCGTGTCTTCGTCTAATAATTTTTGTCTTCCTTTCCTTATCTTCCTCCTCCCGTATCTCTCTCACTGTACTTGTCTTCTGTTCATCTTCTTCCTTGTCCTACTCCTGGTCTACTTTCTTTGTGCCCAGCATGTCACCTTTTCCCCCGCCTTCACAAATTCTAAATCTTCTTCTCGCGTACAGTCGTCGCCGTTCCTCACCAGATAACACGATGTCGCCGAGAAACACCCCAAACAGAACATGTACAGCGTTATAAAGAAACGACTTTTTTTCCCGCGGCTGTCAGGGACATAATGCCAGTTTAATGACAAAGTGTAGCCACAGCAGAAAAATATATTACATGGTTCCAGAACTAGTCCACCAACCAGCCTACCCCTTTAATTTGTCTACTGATTTCAACCGACCGTAGCAGACGACGTATATATGTGTGCCATGGAAAGGCATCAGAGTTTGGCATTTTTTCTCCCCCTACCTTCCATGCGAAAACAGAAAGCTGTCCGTAGAATGACATGGAATGCTGCTAAACTGTACTGGGTCTTAGACTTGCGCCCTGAGACCTGGACGTTATGCGTGCAACACAAGACGTAAGTTGCGTCAAATTGAGTTTCTAACCTGAGTTATGAGTGCAAGGTTTTTTTGTCTTTATTTTTTCTTTTCCAAACGTTGCACATAAACAACCTATCCAACATTTCGTGCCCTCAACACTTTTATGTGTTTCAGTTCTAACTTGACGCCTTGGAATGTTTTTTTAAAAATATACGGAATACAGCGACGTGGAGGTGTGAAAACATAAAAGAATTTTGTCTTGCACAGAAGACTGTTGAAGCTGTACATAAAACACACACACGCACGCACACACACACACACACAAGCTACAGACTTTCATAAATGGGTGCTTGCATACAAAGAAAAGGATTAAAATAGTTTGTACTAATGACAAGAAAGTGCCAGAGGATCAAGAGATGCGAAGAAGACGCTGAGAAAACCTGTTAATAGCATTACAAGGCAGCCTTTGTTCTCGAATCCCCGGGGAAAGAGAACGAACGAACGAACTTTATTTACAAAGCGTTAAGAATTGGGCACGCAGGCCAGTCTAACATTCTGCCCCCCCCCCCTACTCTATCTCTCTCTCTCATCTTGCATATTATGTCCTTACATTCCCACATGTTACCTTAAGCATTCATTTAAAGATAGATGTAGACCAAAAACACGTGGAGAAGAGAACTGGAGACGGAAGTGAAAATGATGAGGAAGACGTAGATAGAACTTGAGCTGACGGACAGTGACAGGAGAACTTGGCATGTGTTTGTTTAAGGCCTATGCTCCTTGGGGGGGGGGGGGGGGGGGGGGGGGGGGGGGGGGGGGGGGAGGGAGAGGAGACAAAGGGTATTGATTGATTGAGAGAAAATTTAAAAAAAAAGGATATTTTGTAAATGAAAGAAACATGGCCAAACAGAAAGAAGTAATCTGACATTAGCATTCATTCATTCAATACCGTTCAGCGCCCCGTGGAGCACAGGCCGTTAACAAATACACGCCAAACTCTATTGTCCTGTGCTGTCCGTTCAATGTCCTCCATGTGTTTTTAAAAATCTCTGTTATGTCTGTCTCCAGTTCCCATCTCCATGTGTTTTTAAAAATCTCTTTTATGTATGTCTCCAGTTCCCATCTCCATGCGTTTAAAAAAATCTCTTTTATGTCTGTCTCCAGTTCCCATCTCCATGTGTTTTTAAAAATGTCTGTTATGTCTGTCTCCAGTTCCCATCTCCATGGGTTTTAAAAAATCTCTTTTATGTCTGTCTCCAGTTCCCATCTCCATGTGTTTTTTAAAATCTCTTTTATGCCTGTCTCCAGTTCCCATCTCCATGTGTTTTTAAAAATATCTTTTATGTCTGTCTCCAGTTTCCATCTCCATGTGTTTTTAAAAATGTCTGTTATGTCTGTCTCCAGTTCCCATCTCCATGTGTTTTAAAAAATCTCTTTTATGTCTGTCTCCAGTTCCCATCTCCATGTGTTTTTAAAAATCTCTTTTATGTCTGTCTCCAGTTCCCATCTCCATGTGTTTTAAAAAATCTCTTTTATGTCTGTCTCCAGTTCCCATCTCCATGTGTTTTTAAAAATCTCTTTTATGTCTGTCTCCAGTTCCCATCTCCATGTGTTTTTAAAAATCTCTTTTATGTCTGTCTCCAGTTCCCATCTCTATGTGTTTTAAAAAATGTCTTATGTCTGTCTCCAGTTCCCATCTCCATGTGTTTTAAAAAATATCTTTTATGTCTGTCTCCAGTTCCCATCTCCATGTGTTTTTAAAAATCTCTGTTATGTCTGTCTCCAGTTCCCATCTCCATGTGTTTTTAAAAATCTCTTTTATGTCTGTATCCAGTTCCCATCTCCATGTGTTTTTAAAAATGTCTGTTATGTCTGTCTCCAGTTCCCATCTCCATGTGTTTTGAAAAATCTCTTTTATGTCTGTCTCCAGTTCCCATCTCCATGTGTTTTTAAAAATCTCTTTTATGTCTGTCTCCAGTTCACATCTCCATGTGTTTTTAAAAATGTCTGTTATGTCTGTCTCCAGTTCCCATCCCCATGTGTTTTTAAAAATCTCTTTTATGTCTGTCTCCAGTTCACATCTCCATGTGTTTTTAAAAATGTCTGTTATGTCTGTCTCCAGTTCCCATCTCCATGTGTTTTAAAAAATCTCTTTTATGTCTGTCTCCAGTTCCCATCTCCATGTGTTTTTAAAAATCTCTTTTATGTCTGTCTCCAGTTTCCATCTCCATGTGTTTTTAAAAATATCTTTTATGTCTGTCTCCAGTTCCCATCTCTATGTGTTTTTAAAAATGTCTGTTATGTCTGTCTCCAGTTCCCATCTCCATGTGTTTTTAAAAATCTCTTTTATGTCTGTCTCCAGTTCCCATCTCCATGTGTTTTTAAAAATCTCTTTTATGTCTGTCTCCAGTTCCCATCTCCATGTGTTTTTAAAAATCTCTTTTATGTCTGTCTCCAGTTCCCATCTCCATGTTTTTAAAAATGTCTGTTATGTCTGTCTCCAGTTCCCATCTCCATGTGTTTTTAAAAATATCTTTTATGTCTGTCTCCAGTTCCCATCTCCATGCGTTTTAAAAAATCTCTTATGTCTGTCTCCAGTTCCCATCTCCATGTGTTTTAAAAAATGTCTGTTATGTCTGTCTCCAGTTCCCATCTCCATGTGTTTTAAAAAATCTCTTTTATGTCTGTCTCCAGTTCCCATCTCCATGTGTTTTTAAAAATCTCTTTTATGTCTGTCTCCAGTTCCCATCTCCATGTGTTTTTAAAAATCTCTTTTATGTCTGTCTCCAGTTCCCATCTCCATGTGTTTTAAAAAATCTCTTTTATGTCTGTCTCCAGTTCCCATCTCCATGCGTTTTAAAAAATCTCTTTTATGTCTGTCTCCAGTTCCCATCTTCATGTGTTTTAAAAAATGTCTGTTATGTCTGTCTCCAGTTCCCATCTCCATGTGTTTTAAAAAATCTCTTTTATGTCTGTCTCCAGTTCCCATCTCCATGTGTTTTTAAAAATCTCTTTTATGTCTGTCTCCAGTTCCCATCTCCATGTGTTTTTAAAAATCTCTTTTATGTCTGTCTCCAGTTCCCATCTCCATGTGTTTTTAAAAATGTCTGTTATGTCTGTTTCCAGTTCCCATCTCCGTGTGTTTGTTTAGCCTTCCTCTATTTCTCCTACTATGTGGAGTCCAGAACAGAGACTGCCTTGTAAAGCTCTCAACTAATGTTCTTATTAATGTGTATCCTATCAGCTGTTATCGTCGTCTCATCACCTGTGTTCAATTGGCACTTGCCTGATGCTTGTTATGAGTTCCACATTAGTAATCATCATCAACGGGATCATAGGCCTTCAATTAACGCGAGCCAGGTCTTGTTGTCCTATGCCATCCACTCAAGATCTCTCCATGTCTTCTTTACCCTTGTCGCTTGTGTCTACCGAAACTGGGACATCCTATTATTTTAACACAGGGAAAAAAACCCACGAAATTAGAAGGATACATCTAAAGGCGAGGGTGCCTTCCGACTACTACTTCCAAGACCCACTCGATGCCTGGGCCCCCGGGACGTGCCCGATCCACCCGGGCTGTAGTTACGCCACTGCTTCTCATAACTCTTGCTCACTCGGCAGATGCACCAACTTACAATTTTGGCGTCCAATGTATCTATGTGTTTGAATGTGTGCACTAGCCAACTTTATGTCTCACTGCACAAAGAAACAAACAAATTACATCTCTCTTCAAATCGTTTTGCCTTCATGATGTCTCATCATACGGCTGGGTGCCGACAGGTGCAATAATACTTACATAACTGGAGCACGTTCCCGCCCAAGTCCCAGAATTCTTTGACAAGGCATGCGCATCCAATGAAATCACAGCTAGAGAGTACCGGGAAATGTGCTGTCGGATTTTAAATTGTAAGTTGGTGAGTATCTGCGGGGGGGTGGGGGGGGGGGGGGGGGGGGGCGCGGGGGCCGCATGCAGACACTCACCTCTGCCAGGTGATGTGATGTTTCCCATCATTCCCTATTTGTCTTCCTCTCCTTAAGCAGCATAAGGCAACCACTACAGCTGGAGACATGAAATATCTGCCAGATCACTTCACAAAGTCTTATTCTAGTGGTTTATGTAGCTATCTGTTTGACAAGATGACGCTGTCCGCACCAGATATGTGTAATTCTACGTTATGCCTGAGTGAACAATGATACTACTTTATATTCGTCACCTCAGGGACCTCCACAGAACAACTCGTGATGTCTGTGGTGTGTTGTGTGATGCTATACAGATGTAGACAAAACACACTGGACTCTAGCAATCCGAACAAAACTGTTGCATTTTGTCACATGGCTGTAAATGGGTACCTGACTATCCTTGAGTTAGGAAGGCAAAGGCAGCAAGGAAGAGAACTGGTTACCCCAAATCATTAAAAAAGCTGGACCTAGTATGATGACGATTCTAATACTACACTCCCCGACGGCAGTATCTGCTACAGGGACTAGCTTTAACTTTGAACAAAACAGCTCAACAATTCACCGACATGTCAGTGCTCTATGCTTCACAAGATATAGATGGGTGTGTGTGTGTGGGGAAGAAGAGAGAAGAAAGAACCTGACTGGCTCAGAATGATGACAAAGCATATTCCACATTTGTTTTCTGTCAGTTTTGTTTTTGCCAAAACATTATCCGCTCTCTGGTCGGGTAGATCGAGTGATTGGCTTCGAAACACTGGTCGCCAGATGATGTGCACGGGAACTAAATGTTTGGATTGGGCCGCGTCTTGTTTATTTTTGTTTACAAATCAATTTACGGGCAAAGAATATAACAGGGTGGAATTAACCGCAACTGGTGACCTAGTGCGAGTGCTGGCTCGGTCATGGCGACAATTCAGTTCTGTAGTAGGTCAGACACGTGATAAATGTTCGATTCACTCGATTTGAATGTGGAAATGCGTGGCTTAGGCACACCGAAAGTGTTAGACGTTCGCGCATTCTCGCTGTTAATGACTTGGCAAGGATATGATTCTAGAAACAGATATACAGTTTTACACCACACTATGTTGGTTTTACGTCTATTCTGTCTAAGAGAAAAGACAGAGAGACAGAGAACGAACGAACTTTATTTTCAAACGGTTGAGACAGATATATATATATATATATATATATATATATATATATATATATATATATATATATATATATATATATATATATATATATATATATATATATATATATATATATATATATAGATAGATAGATAGATAGATAGATAGATAGATAGATAGATAGATAGATAGATAGATAGATAGATAGATAGATAGATAGATAGATAGATAGATAGATAGATAGATAGATAGATAGATAGATAGATAGATAGATAGATAGATAGATAGATGGTTGGAGGGAGGGAGAGTGAGATATAAAGCGAGAGGCTGAGAGAGGGAGATAGAAATAAAATGAGAAAGTCGGTGAAAGAGTGTGAGGGACAGTGAAAGTGAGAGGGGCAGTGAGGGAGTGAAAGCGACATTTAGAGGGAGAGAGACAAACAAGGTGAGAGTGATAGAGAACGTGAGAGCGGCAGTGAGAGACAAGAGATACACACTGTACACTTTACAGACAAAAAGAGACAACAAATGTCAATTTGCCATAACTGAACAGGACTCCGATGTTCAGGCGATGTACGCTCTTCGCAAAGTTTTGCAGACTTAATAAGTATGGATACTTTCATGACATGCCCTCCATGACCTATGAACTAACAGACAGAACACAGAAAGCAATGAACGCACACGCGAGCTAGGATTTGTGACAGACAAACAAACAGGACTATAACGGTGTTGCTTACTCGTGTTAATAGACTGATTATGAACCGGCGACTCCTCACTATAATTTTTTTTATAAATTTACTCACTATAATAACTTGCGAGATGCGGTTAAAAAAAAAAAAAAGAAATGACAGGGAGTTATAGGAAAGTATTGACGCAATAGTTACGGAAAATGACAATAAAGCCCAAAGCCTGAGTAGCCAAAAGACAAGTAACGGTTATCTCGACGAAAAAAAAACAAAACCTCCGGAATGCACCATCAAAGTAAATGGGACAGTTTTCAGACAATTAAATAGATTCAAATACACTCATACTCCTCCTTTCGGTGCTTCGCTAATTTGGCGCTTTTTAAATCATATTCATGTTCATAATTTTCGGCGCTCGCCTCGCTCATTTGGCGATCTTCGGCATTACACACTCCCACTCGACAGCTGAGGATGAGAAGCGCGTGCGCCTCCACCATTTTATTATCGGTCGTTGAGTATGTGTGTCGTTCAGTCTGTTTACAGAAGTTGTCGCCCTGGGTCTCTTGCGACAGTTTACAAACTCGACAACAGGCAGTTCAAAGCAAGTTTTACGGGAAGAGTGTGGGTTAAAATAAATTCAGAGAGACGTGATCGCTGACGCCAGTCGGCAAGACTGGTAAAGAAGAAGAAGAAGGAAATCATACAATTAATTCAAAGTTGACCCAGTTTCGCATCTTTACCACTCCACACCGGAAACCTGGTCAATGTCGGACATACTCTTTCAATTAAACGTTTTCTCTAATATCAAAAGGCTGCACTACTTGTAAGTCGTGTCATCTCCAAACCCCTAATCAGCACCCAGGTAACGACCTGGCCAAAATCTTAAGTGCACCATCTCCCTTTGCTGCAAACGTTCCCGAAGTAATGACCATATGTTCATCAAGTGGTTGTGTCAACAGTAGAAGCCGGATCTCCCACCTGCTGATTGCGGAAAGGGCCGGGAATTGTCTACACAGTGGGACTATCATAAAAGTCGGACTACCACTTGTCTTGGCATCTTCGTCATTAGTACAATTCCCACCCCCCGTATTTCTAAAATACCGTGCTATTGCTATTTCATGTAAAGTGGAGAAGACTGCTAACAATGTATGTAACTAATCGCCCCCCTCCCTCGTGACTCTATAATTAAGGGGCCACCTTTCCTATAGTTATAATGAAATGATGTTCGACCCCCTTCCCCCTACTTTCTACCGTCGTGGGATCTGCTAAAACATTGCATGGGCCTAAATAAATCAGGCCTGGCCAGTCAATGGATCAGGCCTTTTCGTATGGTCAACGTAAAGAAATCAAGGCGTGTCCTGTGAAACACAGGTAGCGGGGTAGTTGGTATTAAAAGACACAGTCATGAGGAAACTTTGTTAGTCATTTCTATGCAGAGATCTGAATTATCGTAACACAACAACACTTTTTGTTTCGTTTGTTTGTTTATATTTATTTGTGTGGGAGGTCCTTAAGACAGAGAGAGGGTAAACATAAGTGAGAGAAAGAGAGACAGGCAGAGGAAAGATGTTCGAGAAAGGATATCCAAGTGCGCAGTTTTGTTGTTGTTGTTTGTTTTAATTCCACAAGATGCCAGCCATGCATTCTAGAACAGCAAGGGTACACAACCCCAGGACTTCATGCTCACGCCCAGCAAAGACAACAACTTGTGAACTAACGCCCACACCAACGTCTTGTATAAACATTAAGGCTCCAAGAAAATACCCGACTCATGTCGTCGTCCTTTACATCAACAGCAAAATAAAGGTTTTGTCTACCTCCATCTGAAACAACCACGACGTCCATCTCATCCAACAAATCTCATCTCAAATTCTAAGCTACGAGATTCCCTTAAATCTTTCACCAATGTCGCACAAATCCACCTTTCAAAAAACTGCATTTAATGCCACCCTACAAAAACAGCTTGCCTGATGTGTTGTGCATAATGTGAAAAGTGAAGCCACCCTTTCGCGCACCTGGTGCATAACATCTCTCTCGAGGGACTTCCAACAACATTTATCCAGCAAGTGTTGTCTATTTGTTGATGTTTGGTTCCTCCCTCAATTCTGTGAGATCAAAGGGAGCCAGAAGTGCAATGCTTTATAACTCAAATAAACCAGATATAAGTGGATTTAACCGACATATTTATAATAATCGTATCACCAATATTGTAATCGATTATAAGAATTAAGCAATTGCTTGTTCGCTACCAGACCGATAAGGGAGCAAAGAATAGTAACACCGTACCCTACCATGCAAACCGTAGATACAGAATAAGGAGGGGTGGGCATGGGGCCAGCTAATGAATATGATAGAAACTTAAAACACTAATAAACTTCAACAACATAAATGGAGAAGGGAATAGGACACAAGACTTAAAAGACATGGAAAGATTTGGGACAGATGGCAGAGGCCAGAACGGGTTGGTATGAACTTGCTGAAAGCCTGCGCTTTACATGGAGTTTGAAGGACAATGAAAGGACGAATAAAACAATCACAGTGTTCTAGCATACTAGCTTTACTTGTCTAGATAGAATTCTAGTAATGGCGCTATGAACAAACCATTAGTATAGGTTATTCGGTGGTTTGGTCTTTTAGAGGCTGCTGGCGTAATTCATCAATGTCAACTCACACAAGAAATCGTTTAAACAAAAACAAAAAACAAAAACCCAGAAAAAAGTCAACCGAATTTTCTTACGCCAAACGATCTTAAAAAAAACAAACAAAAAAACAAAGCCAGATTTCTGGAATTTGGCGTTAAAAAGCTAAATTTGCAACCCTGTTTCGGACGCAGGGACCAGGGTCACTGCTCATCAGAAACCCGGCTAGGATAGACCTGACCACTTGGTAGTATTATAAGGCCAAATTAAAACGGGGTTTATCTCCCCACTTACGGTTAACGACAAAATGGTTAATATACTGTGTTTGGGACCTAAGACGGCCGAAAGGCGCAAATATCGCAGCTTCGCTGTAAACGGACACAACGCACCCAACGTCCTTTTTAGGACGAACGAAGAAGAAGAAGATATACTGTGTTTTAAAAAAAATAACAATGACTTGTAATTTACGTCTGCAATTAATAATTAGCACACGATTCCGTTCTGGACATAAGTGTAAGATGTAATCGTCTGACACGATTATTCACATCTAAATCACAATTTGTCACAGATGTCCGCACAGGCTCAGACATCGTTAGAAGATGTGGGAAATGTGAACAAGCTGGCAGCTCTGACAAACATTCTGGTCTCATTCCGCTCAAGAATAATGCCCAGAGCTGTATCAAGCTTCAAGTGCAGGGCGATGATCAAACGGCCAGGAGCACTTAGAGATACCCCTGATGTATGACACCCGGCAGAAATCTGGCATTTGAAGCCCAGATTCCCTAGTCCATCAATATATCTGTGCCCCCACAGTCGCAATCATGCTTTCAGATATTGGTTTTATCGCAGAAATACGTCGGCGATGTATACAATAAGTGCCTTGAACAACAGCTGGGTATGGTTTAAATCCACGCGGATTTGTATACGAGTCCACAAACGACAACATTTGTAAATACAGCAAAGATTTGAATCAATGAATGGTAACGCAACAGGCTATGTTCCCCATATGTTCTGTATGTAAGCTCACACATGTATGTACATGTGGTTAAAACATAGTTGTCGCTGTTTAATCTGCACCACAATGACGGAAGCCATTTTGGTTAGATGCTGACTTAAATTATTCAGTTCCGTCCAAATGGTGAGAAGATGTTGAATCTGAAGCTCGCTGGTTTGAATCTCTAAAATAGTTATATTTAGTTATTATTATCTACTCAAGATTTAGTCTTCTTTGTTTGTTTCTGTGTCTTTATTTGTTTTCGTCTGTTGGTATTGTGCTGGCTAGCATGAGACATCGCTCGTTTAAGATTATGCGAACACTTCAGTGTTCTCACTTTCTTATCGTTGTGTGTAGTTTCCTGTTAACAACTGATAGTCTACCAGTCTAGCTTGCAAGTTGTTGTTTCTATTTGATTGTCATCACTGAATATTCGCGTCTTTATTATCATTAACGTTCTCGTCTCCGCACTTCTGGACTTTTGGTTTGTTTGGTTTTAAGGACTATCTTCATTGTACACGGACTACTCCATCAGTGCTCCGATCTTCTCCCTTAGATCACACAAGGAGGATCTCAGCACAGTGCACGAACTCCGTAGCACCGGCGAGAATCCCAATGTGTGTATATAGAAATTAGACATTCTATAAATATTTTTGTGGTGGGTAGGTTTCTAATTTTTTTAAATTTGGCCAGGGCAGCGGCCGGATAGGCCTACTTTACGATTTCTAACTGCCGTGGGATTTTTAACGTGTGCAACTTGCGCACGGGACCTCCTATTTTTGCGTTTTTATCCGAGAATGGACTTTGGACTTTATGTGTGAGGAGGGAGCAGGCTGTGGCCAAGAAAGCTTGAACAAGTACACGCAAGCTGTATACCCCACTCTGTAATTATCATCATCATCTATCTTTCATCAACCCTATGAATGATGTTCAGCGTTTCTCCCATTATTTACAATGCCTGTCTCGTACATCTGGAACAATTTAGACGAATTACCTCTGACTGCTTCAGACATGAAGTACTTTCAAGCTCGGTAAACACCGTATCAGATCCAGGCTACGTCCACAACGAGGCAAACAGTAAATTAAACAACATCCCCTAGCAACCAATGATGGTGTATTGAGGTAAGCAGGTCTCTTACTAAAAAAAAAAGTGCTTTTTGTTTGGGTCAAGATCGTCGTTCGCTCTCCCATAACCACATCTATTTCGCTCATAAAGTTGGAAGTATGCCTCAGTCTTCTCTCATCGCTCGCATATACCAACATCTACTTTTCTCAAAACGTTCACGGTCTGTCTGTCTCTAATTGTGATGGTCTGTCTCTGTCTTCTCTAATTGTGACGGTCTGTCTGTCTTCTCTAATTGTGACGGTCTGTCTCTGTCTTCTCTAATTGTTATTGTCTGTCTCTGTCTTCTCTAATTGTGACGGTCTGTCTCTGTCTTCTCTAATTGTGATGGTCTGTCTCTGTCTTCTCTAATTGTGATGGTCTGTCTCTGTCTTCTCTAATTGCGATGGTCTGTCTCTGTCTTCTCTAATTGTTACTGTCTTGTCTCTGGCTTCTCTAATTGTGATGGTCTGTCCCTGTCTTCTCTAATTGTGACGGTCTGTCTGTCTTCTCTAATTGTGACGGTCTGTCTCTGTCTTCTCTAATTGTTATTGTCTGTCTCTGTCTTCTCTAATTGTGACGGTCTGTCTCTGTCTTCTCTAATTGTGATGGTCTGTCTCTGTCTTCTCTAATTGTGATGGTCTGTCTCTGTCTTCTCTAATTGCGATGGTCTGTCTCTGTCTTCTCTAATTGTTACTGTCTTGTCTCTGGCTTCTCTAATTGTGATGGTCTGTCCCTGTCTTCTCTAATTGTGATGGTCTGTCTCTGTCTTCTCTCATTGTGATGGTCTGTCTCTGTCTTCTCTAATTGTGATGGTCTGTCTCTGTCTTCTCTAATTGTGATGGTCTGTCTCTGTCTTCTCTAATTGTGATCTGTCCCTGTCTTCTCTAAATGTGATGGTCTGTCCCTGTCTTCTCTAATTGTGATGGCCTGTTGTTAAATAACCTTCTTTTTTGAATTCCACCAGAGTTAAATGCTGTTTCTATATATACGGTTGAATGGTGTATAGATATGAAGATGTATTGCTCCTTGTTCACACTGACATCAACTATTTACAGGACCACAGTGTTAAGAGGTATGGTGGTCTGTGGAAGCTCCAATGTTAAAGACTTGTTGTTGGACCCAGCGTTGCTCGTCAGAGTGGTTGTTAGGAATAGTGCTGTGTACTTTTTGTTACAGTTTAATTGGACGTACACATTCGACAGCACGGATACAGTGACAAATCACAGGTTGGCATAATACATCATGGTACAATTGATAAATGGTCTTGCAATGATACATGGGCACTCGTTGCATAATAGCACATTGGAATGTCAGTAGACAAGCACTCAGTATTGCCCATATATATATCATCTGAGTTTACTGACAAAGCACGTCAGTTTATAAACAATATTCAAGATGGCTTCTAGACCTAACCTCGTCTAGCGAAGATTCCTTTAAATAATGTTCAGCACATATTTTTCATGTAATCATATTGAACCGCTAGTAATGGGTTCTCATCTGTAGCAGTGATCTCTGGACTCATCAAGCGATAGTACGGGGCATCCGTTTTCTCTTCTTGAAAGTCACAAAATATTGGGATACAAGATGGCTGCTGTCGTGAGCTGTCACTCACTTTAGGATACAAACTGGAATCTGTATCAAAGTTAATCCTACATTAAATGTTCTCATTGCTCTGTAGATTCTATCATGATGCAATTGACTTCATCATACAATATGGTGCTGCTGCTAGAAATGAATGTCATCTTCATCTAGTTAAATATTCCCTCAGACGTACAAATCGTGCGTCTGCTTATCGAAAACGATGGCTTCGTAAGAGAGTTCATAAGAAGTGCTTTTGTTACCTTGGTATCAGAAATATGATTCTGCCATTCCTTGGCAATAAGAATAAACACCGGGGTAAAGCATACACGATAGGTCTAGACGACTATCACTTTCCCCTACACATATATCGATCACTTTTTTCCGGCGACAAGCCGATACAGAAAAACACGACAGCCCCCCATCATCAGGGCGAAGCCAAATCACCTCTCTAGCCACACATCCGCTGAACAGCCTTTGACCTTTCTAGCGACAAAGAACATATAGTTCGACTTAGATATGTAAAGATATACAGATATAAGACAGACTCGTCCTACCTAGACAAACACTACACATAAATTCAGGCCATAGATATACTGAAGCAAGAACAATCTATTTCTACCCAAACAAAGAATAAATCGCAGTAAAACTGGATTCATCCGCGGAGTTTGATCTGAAACTCCTTTCAAGGGAAGTAACTCAATAATGACTTTTCCTTAAGCACTAAAAAGTATCTATATTGTTTACAAAATATTTGCGAACATAACAAGCATACAAATGTATTATATTGCAGGATATCAAAGAGTGCACGTAACAGTCTTACCACACCTCCCGGGAAAAAAAAATGGAACTTTTTTTTTTTTTAAATACATCTAGGAGCAACGTACAATAGGCTCACAACGCATGGGTAATGCGCAGATGAAAATATCAGGAATAATTATAACGCCTAATATGAGGCTAAGTCGACTTATGAAGCGACTGGTGAGAATATATCTCATAATCTGAGAGAAATTGTTTCTCTACGAATAAATGTTTCCAGGAAGGTGTCATCAAAGTATAATACAATTCTGGCAATTACACAATGCCTAAAAAATTTCATACCATAATTTCGTATTAGATATCTTAAATTTATGATTTATGAAGAAAAATCATCAAAGCACAGCGGTGAATAAACATCAA
This sequence comes from Oreohelix idahoensis, assembly GCA_024509875.1. NCBI lineage: Eukaryota > Metazoa > Mollusca > Gastropoda > Stylommatophora > Oreohelicidae > Oreohelix > Oreohelix idahoensis. The sequence goes on from JAMPIV010012898.1 coordinate 117,818, forward strand.
TGAACCGCTAAGTAGTGATACAATCATTATATTATTAAATTACAAATGTGTATCTATCTTGATATAGAAAGGAACTATTATAGACCTAGACATATCAAGAAGTCTAAGACCTAATAGTTATGTGGAATCATGTGGGCATCTTGACAGAATGTCTGCCATCACATTATCTGATCCACGAATAGCTCGCACAGAGAAATGAAAAGGTTGAAGAGCAATTGCACATCGAGTAGACCTCGAGCTCTTCAAATTCTTACTCTGTATAGCAGTAAGAGCTTTTTGGTCGGTTTCTACTATGAAATGTGCGCCTAGAAGGAATCTTTGTAGTTTGAGAATTGACCAAACCATAGCTAATAGCTCACAGTCTAAAACCGAATAATTCCTTTCTGCCGCATTAAGTTTTCTGGAAATATACATTACAGGATGCAGAGTTCCAGAGTACTCTTGCATTAGTGCCACTCCAATCCCAGTGGATGAAGCATCACTACGAAGAACAAATGTCTTATCTTTAGTAGGTAACACTAAAATAGGTGGTGTTGAAAACAATGTTTTAATCTTATCCAAAGAGGATTGGCATTCCTGGGACCAGTGGACCATATTAGGCGAACCTTTCTTTAGAAGTGTAGAAAGAGGTGCCATGATAGAGGATAGATTCTGAATGAATCTGCCATAAAATTGAATAAGACCTAACAGACTTCTCACCTGTTTTTTTAGTCTTAGGGATAGAGATGTTAAGTATCTTACTAGTATTATGGTCCTCTGTCTTTAGGAAACCATGACCAACTCGGTGGCCTAGGAAAGAAATTTCGCTAAAACCAATATAGGCTTTAGAGGGTTTCGCTGTCAGGTTGTGCTCGCGCAAAGTAGACAGCAATTCATCTAACCCTGAATAGTGATCTTCCCAAGTATCGCTGAAAAGACAGATGTCGTCTAGATATGCAATGACATCTGACCGATAAGATAGGATTTGGCGCATCATGCGTACAAATGTAGCTGGTGCGTTCATAAGACCGAAAGGCATAAAATTCCATTGGAACAAACCTCTAGGTGTTGAAAAAGCCGTGAGAGGTTTGGCGCGTTCAGATAAAGGAACTTGCCAATATCCTTTAGACAAATCAAGTTTAGTGAAAAAAATGAGATTTGGAAAGTCGAGTAAGTAGCTCTTCCAGTAAAGGCATAGGTTCAGCATCGAACTTCGTTACTTGATTCAATTTGCGATAGTCAACGCAAAGACGTATGTTATTGTCTTTTTTTCGAACAATAACCATCGGCGAAGAATATGCAGAGGTGGATGGTTCGATTATTTTCAAATCTATCATCTCAACCAACTCTTTCTCGACCTGTACTTGAAAATGGGTTGTAAATAATCCGGACGTTCATGGAATTCAGTAAGCATATTGATGTGGAAGGTTTTATGCTTCCCATCAATATCGACAATATAGTCGACATCGGAAATTTTCGATATTATATCGTACGGACCTTTCCAAGAAATAAGTAGTCTGTTTTCCCTACAAGGTAGTAGTACAAATGCTTTGTCACCAGGACAAAGTTGTCGTAAGCATCTCTTCTTATTGGCAAATTTGAAACGGCCGAATAGGAATGTCTGCCGCCTGAATAGGTGCAGCATGGCGTGGATCTTTGGATTTAACTTCCTGACATACTTTACAAGATCGACAATAAATCCGTATGTCCTTGTTTACCAATGGCCAAAAGAAAGCCGCAAGAACTCTTGACTTAGTACGGGAAAAACCCATGTGTCCAGCACACTGAGAGTCGTGAGCGTGCTGCAAAATTTTAACTCAAATTCTTGGGAACCAGGATTTGAGAATGACTTGACGTAATGGAGTCTTGAACCATACGTACAAGTACGCCATTCTTCTTTGTAATCCAAGATTTACGACTTGTGTCTTTATTCGGATCACCTTTAGTTGCAAGAATGAAGAATTTCTTCAGAGTGGGATCATCTTCTTGCTGTTTTATAAACGAGTCACGAGAAATTACCAAGGGATCATCTTGGTTATGCACTTCATTATCTTCAGTAGATGAAGTTTGAGGCATATTAAGAGCTTGAGCTCTAGTGACTACAGCGTTAGCAATCTGCATGTTTTGCTTTTCCCAAGCAGAAATTTGTTGCGAAGTGCATTCTTTGACTCCATGAATGCGACCGATGATGAGGTCAGCGATCGGATTCGGAAGAAGACATGCGTGTACATCTCCTGTAAAGAAAGGAGTAGCAATCGTAATGATAGCAGTAGAGTATTTCTCTAATGTGCCGCCAAATGTTACACATTTGACTACTTGTCCAGTGGCACGGGAAGGATCTACGAGTGACTGCCTAACACCAGTTGTGGTGCATCCAGAATCAAATAGCACGGAGACTGGATTGTTATTTACTAAACCCTTATGTAGGACAAGAGAACCTCTTCCATCATGCGCGACTGATGCAGGAAGAGCAGGAAGAGGATGGCCGCAGCTTAAAGTAGACACTGTGGTTGGCTCAAATAATGTTTTGCATTGGGGGCACTGAGATGCTCTCCCAAAATCAAAAGCGGAACATGCCATATTACTAGCGTCATTATTATCTTTATTCTGTTTATAGGCTTCATGAGACTCTTGCTGTGCAGAGTTTGCCTGAAAATGTGGTTTATGTCTTCTGTTTTGAGATCTACCTCGGTTATTATTACCTCTGTAGCTATTGTTACCTCTATTGTAACCCCTATGTGGGTTTGAGTCATAGTTCTCTTGGTTACCATTATCATATTCATTATAAAGAGTATCTCTGTAATTATGATCTTGTTGACTCCAAGACGGATAACCCTGATAGTTTCTATAATTACTTCCTCTACAGAAATTCCTATAATTATGACCACCCCTGTGTCGAGAGCTATCAGCTCGTCTCCAGTTCTTCGACGAAGAACCCTGAAATGATTGGTTACCTTGGTTTTGATAACTATTATGGTTACCTTTTTTTTTATCAAATCTGTTTTGAGGTCCCTGAAATCTGTGTGAATAATTGGGATTGTATGGTGTTGCTGAAGCAACTGGCATACTCTCCTTAATCTTAGCGTTGCCAAAAGTCACGTCGGGGTGTGCAGTGACATATTGGGAACAATATTCTTCCATTTCCTTTAGTGATTTGGGTTTACGCTCATGTATAAATTCAAGGAATGGTTTGTTAACACATGATATAATCTTATCTCTGAGCAACAAATCCATAAGTTTTTCGTAAGTTTTTTCTGTTTTGGAAAGCTCAATCCAGCGATCAACTGTGAGACGTGCCTTTGCAATGAATTCTGAGAATTCTACACCTGTCTCAGGCACCATCGTCTTAAACAAAAGGCGATAGCCTTCCTCACTTAGGTGGTATTTTTTTTATCAAAGCCGCCCTAATGACATCATAATTATCCTTATCTGCTTCTCCTACAAGGCATAACCTAGTCAGAGATTCACCTTTCAAGTTTTCTGCTAATTGGTTAGCATATTGTGATTTATCCACATTATGAGTACGACAAGAACGTTCAAATCTATCCAGCCAGAATGTAATATCGTCACTGGACTGATTGAACGGTGGCACCTTAACCTTGTAAGTAGAAGTTTTACCATTACCACAAGATGCCCGATTAACATTACTCATACTTGTCAATCTTAATTTCTCTAACTCAAATTCATGTTCTCTTATTGCTTTTTTTTTTTTTTCTTCAGCTTCTCTGTCTAATCTTTTTTGTTCAGTTTCTCTGTCTATTCTTTTTTGTTCTGCAGCAGCTTCATCTTTTCTTTTTTCTTTTTCCATTTCCATCTGGAATCTTTTTTCCTCAGTCTGTATCTGCAATTTCTTTAGTTCAGCAGCAGCAGTAGCTTCTAATTGTTTCTCTTCAGCTTCTCTTTGCAATTTTTTTTCTTCAGCTAGAGCTTTTCTTTCCTCTGCAGCAGCAGTTTTTCTTTCTTCTGCAGCTAATGCTTTGTCATATTGAGCAATTGCGAATTGTTCTAATTCCATACCAGTCTTATCAAGGGATTTCCCTTGTGCAATGAAGTATTCTAATGTAGACATGATGTCTAACAATAATACTAATTACCTGAAACAATAATAATACCACAAGTTCTTAATGACTTGATTAATCAGTACACTATCTCAATCTCAGTGGGTATAATTTCTTGTATACCAGTAATAATAATAAAGTACTGTTTTATACCATAATCCAAGTGCAGTGCACAAGCAATAGTGTCTTATGAAATATACCTATATAAAACATGTGTCAACCAACAGCATACATAAAGCACAAATAAGACTGACAATATGAAAACATTTGCAGAAATCAAATAAATCAAATAAGGAAATCAATGAAAATAATCACCGAATCTGCAAGGAATAACAACACAAATGACGTCACAGTGTATATAAATATAAATTGTGTATACAACTAAATAACAGGAAAGGGGAGACCTACAAATACAAACAAATCGAACAAAACTAAAGAACCGAAAAATATTACAAAAATAATGATGGGTACAGGTCGTCACAGCTAACACAAATAGCAACTAGTTGTTGCAAGCAAATTTCCAATTAAGGAAATTGCACCTAAAGAAAACGCCCACAACGGACCCTCTATGACGTGGGATATTCTGTTGTGAGGACACCGCCCAACCTAAACACAACCCGCTGACATCTAAACTAATATACTATACAAATAAATAACATATAATCATAAATGCATATATCACGTGTGTAATATATAAAGCACTGTGTTGCAGATAGGATGCTCAGTTATACATTAAATAATGAAATGTGTTGGAAAGAGTTTCAGTTCATAAATATAATGGCACAGTTTCTGAATAAACAAAGTAAACTGCCACTTTAATCAATACTAGATTTTTGATTTAATCTATTACAATGTTCAACAATATTAGTATCAGAAGGTCCAACGATGAAATTTACGCACTTATGTTCAACAATACTGCAACAATAGAACAGTTTATGGCCTTCAAAGTATCATCTCTGTACTGTGAAACTCTGTAATATCTAAGCGTAAAAATGTCAACAACGCTGACCTAGATACTGCATTCACTTGATAGGTCACGTGACAAAGTGTTGATAAAGAGCAAACTAATACTGCAAGTGTGTCGTATCAGCCACAGGAAACGGTCTGGTATCGGTAGTCTGTTGATTTCTCAACTTCTGCGAAGTCAAACCCAGAAAGCTGGCTCACCAGTGTTAAATAACCTTCTTTTTTGAATTCCACCAGAGTTAAATGCTGTTTCTATATATACGGTTGAATGGTGTATAGATATGAAGATGTATTGCTCCTTGTTCACACTGACATCAACTATTTACAGGACCACAGTGTTAAGAGGTATGGTGGTCTGTGGAAGCTCCAATGTTAAAGACTTGTTGTTGGCCCCAGCGTTGCTCGTCAGAGTGGTTGTTAGGAATAGGAATATCAACTCGACCTTCGCAGTGGTGTGTAGACATAGAGTGAGAGTACAATACGCGAATGATGAAAGAGTTCGAAGAGTTGATAAATGTTCTTTTTCTCACTCATGTATGGCTGGAAGTCATCGACACCAACTGCTGTGTACCTTTTGTTACAGTTTAATTGGACGTACACATTCGACAGCACGGATACAGTGACAAATCACAGGTTGGCATAATACATCATGGTACAATTGATAAATGGTCTTGCAATGATACATGGGCACTCGTTGCATAATAGCACAATGGAATGTCAGTAGACAAGCACTCAGTATTGCCCATATATATATATCATCTGAGTTTACTGACAAAGCACGTCAGTTTATAAACAATATTCAAGATGGCTTCTAGACCTAACCTCGTCTAGCGAAGATTCCTTTAAATAATGTTCAGCACATATTTTTCATGTAATCATATTGAACCGCTAGTAATGGGTTCTCATCTGTAGCAGTGATCTCTGGACTCATCAAGCGATAGTACGGGGCATCCGTTTTCTCTTCTTGAAAGTCACAAAATATTGGGATACAAGATGGCTGCTGTCGTGAGCTGTCACTCACTTTAGGATACAAACTGGAATCTGTATCAAAGTTAATCCTACATTAAATGTTCTCATTGCTCTGTAGATTCTATCATGATGCAATTGACTTCATCATACAATATGGTGCTGCTAGAAATGAATGTCATCTTCATCTAGTTAAATATTCCCTCAGACGTACAAATCGTGCGTCTGCTTATCGAAAACGATGGCTTCGTAAGAGAGTTCATAAGAAGTGCTTTTGTTACCTTGGTATCAGAAATATGATTCTGCCATTCCTTGGCAATAAGAATAAACACCGGGGTAAAGCATACACGATAGGTCTAGACGACTATCACTTTCCCCTACACATATATCGATCACTTTTTTCCGGCGACAAGCCGATACAGAAAAACACGACAGCCCCCCATCATCAGGGCGAAGCCAAATCACCTCTCTAGCCACACATCCGCTGAACAGCCTTTGACCTTTCTAGCGACAAAGAACATATAGTTCGACTTAGATATGTAAAGATATACAGATATAAGACAGACTCGTCCTACCTAGACAAACACTACACATAAATTCAGGCCATAGATATACTGAAGCAAGAACAATCTATTTCTACCCAAACAAAGAATAAATCGCAGTAAAACTGGATTCATCCGCGGAGTTCGATCTGAAACTCCTTTCAAGGGAAGTAACTCAATAATGACTTTTCCTTAAGCACTAAAAAGTATCTATTTTGTTTACAAAATATTTGCGAACATAACAAGCATACAAATGTATTATATTGCAGGATATCAAAGAGTGCACGTAACACCTGTCTCTGTCTTCTCTAATTGTTATTGTCTCTCTGTCTTCTCTAATTGTGATGGTCTGTCTCTGTCTTCTCTAATTGTGATGGTCTGTCTCTGTCTTCTCTAATTGTGATGGTCTGTCTCTGTCTTCTCTAATTGTGATGGTCTGTCTCTGTCTTCTCTAATTGTGATGGTCTGTCTCTGTCTTCTCTAATTGTGATGGTCTGTCTCTGTCTTCTCTAATTGTGATGGTCTGTCTCTGTCTTCTCTAATTGTTATTGTCTGTCTCTGTCTTCTCTAATTGTTATTGTCTGTCTCTGTCTTCTCTAATTGTGATGGTCTGTCTCTGTCTTCTCTAATTGTGATGGTCTGTCTCTGTCTTCTCTAATTGTTACTGTCTGTCTCTGTCTTCTCTAATTGTTATTGTCTGTCTCTGTCTTCTCTAATTGTGATGGTCTGTCTCTGTCTTCTCTAATTGTTACTGTCTGTCTCTGTCTTCTCTAATTGTGATGGTCTGTCTCTGGCTTCTCTAACTGTTACTGTCTGTCTCTGTCTTCTCTAATTGTGATGGTCTGTCTCTGTCTTCTCTAATTGTGATGGTCTGTCTTTGTCTTCTCTAATTTTGATGGTCTGTCTTTGTCTTCTCTAATTGTGATGGTCTGTCTCTGTCTTCTCTCATTGTGATGGTCTGTCTCTGTCTTCTCTAATTGTGACGGTCTGTCTCTGTCTTCTCTAATTGTGATGGTCTGTCTCTGTCTTCTCTCATTGTGATGGTCTGTCTCTGTCTTCTCTAATTGTGATGGTCTGTCTCTGTCTTCTCTAATTGTGATGGTCTGTCTCTGGCTTCTCTAATTGAGATGGTCTGTCTCTGGCTTCTCTAACTGTGACGGTCTGTCTCTGTCTTCTCTAATTGTGATGGTCTGTCCCTGTCTTCTCTAATTGTGATGGTCTGTCTCTGTCTTCTCTAATCGTTACTGTCTGTCTCTGTCTTCTCTAATTGTGATGGTCTGTCTCTGTCTTCTCTAATTGTGATGGTCTGTCTTTGTCGTCTCTAATTTTGATGGTCTGTCTTTGTCTTCTCTAATTGTGATGGTCTGTCCCTGTCTTCTCTAATTGTGATGGTCTGTCCCTGTCTTCTCTAATTGTGATGGTCTGTCTCTGTCTTCTCTCATTGTGATGGTCTGTCTCTGTCTTCTCTAATTGTGATGGTCTGTCTCTGTCTTCTCTAATTGTGATGGTCTGTCTCTGTCTTCTCTCATTGTGATGGTCTGTCCTGAAAGGACAACTCTGACAGATGAGGCCTGTAAACCTTGGAGAAAGACAACTCTGACTAAGATGAGACTTGTAAACCTTCTCTAACTGTGACGGTCTGTCTCTGCTTGTCTAACCTTGTGAAGGACAACTCCTGACAATTGTGATGGTCTGTCTCTGTCCTTGGAGAAGTGACAACTCCTACAGATGTCTGTAAACCTTGAGAAGGACAACTCCTGACAGATGAGGCTTGTAAACCTTGGAGAAGGACAACTCCTGACAGTTGTAAACCTTGACTTCTCTAACAGATGAGGCTTGTAAACCTTGAAGGACAACTCTGACAGATGAGGCTTGTAAACCTTGGAGAAGGACAACTCCTGACAGATGAGGCTTGTAAACCTTGGAGAAGGACAACTCCTGACAGATGAGGCTTGTAAACCTTGGAGAAGGACAACTCCTGACAGATGAGGCTTGTAAACCTTGGAGAAGGACAACTCCTGACAGATGAGGCTTGTAAACCTTGGAGAAGGACAACTCCTGACAGATGAGAGCTTGTAAACCTTGGAGAAGGACAACTCCTGACAGATGAGGCTTGTAAACCTTGGAGAAGGACAACTCCTGACAGATGAGCCTTGAAACCTTGGAGAAGGGAACAACTCCTGACAGATGAGGCTTGTAAAACCTTGGAGAAGGACAACTCCTGACAGATGAGGCTTGTAAACCTTGGAGAAGGACAACTCCTGACAGATGAGGCTTGTAAACCTTGGAGAAGGACAACTCCTGACAGATGAGGCTTGTAAACCTTGGAGAAGGACAACTCCTGACAGATGAGGCTTGTAAACCTTGGAGAAGGACAACTCCTGACAGATGAGGCTTGTAAACCTTGGAGAAGGACAACTCCTGACAGATGAGGCTTGTAAACCTTGGAGAAGGACAACTCCTGACAGATGAGCTTGTAAACCTTGGAGAAGGACAACTCCTGACAGATGAGGCTTGTAAACCTTGGAGAAGGACAACTCCTGACAGATGAGGCTTGTAAACCTTGGAGAAGGAACTCCTGACAAACCTTGTAAACCTTGAGAAGACAACTCCTGACAGATGAGGCTTGTAAACCTTGGAGAAGGACAACTCCTGACAGATGAGGCTTGTAAACCTTGGAGAAGGACAACTCCTGACAGATGAGGCTTGTAAACCTTGGAGAAGGACAACTCCTGACAGATGAGGCTTGTAAACCTTGGAGAAGGACAACTCCTGACAGATGAGGCTTGTAAACCTTGGAGAAGGACAACTCCTGACAGATGAGGCTTGTAAACCTTGGAGAAGGACAACTCCTGACAGATGAGGCTTGTAAACCTTGGAGAAGGACAACTTCCTGACAGATGAGGCTTGTAAACCTTGGAGAAGGACAACTCCTGACAGATGAGGCTTGTAAACCTTGGAGAAGGACAACTCCTGACAGATGAGGCTTGTAAACCTTGGAGAAGGACAACTCCTGACAGATGAGGCTTGTAAACCTTGGAGAAGGACAACTCCTGACAGATGAGGCTTGTAAACCTTGGAGAAGGACAACTCCTGACAGATGAGGCTTGTAAACCTTGGAGAAGGACAACTCCTGACATCAGACATTGCTTTGATTTGGTCACATGTTCTCGTTAAGGAACTTATTAGTTCCAGCACTTCTGTTGGAGCAAAGCAAAGCTGGCCGCTTTATGTCAATTCTTTAATGGGTGTGTCTAGGACCATGCAACGTTATACTTTGGTAATGTCGTGCCTATACCTCAATGGATTTGTCCAACATAGGATAAATGGCTAAGGCAAAATTAACAACACTAATCAGACACAACGTAGTAATACAACATGAAAGGATTAAAAATACAGACTTGTAGATTAGCGAAATCCAAAGCTGTAATAAAATTACCACAACACAAAATGGTGTTGCGTTGTATCTTTCACTATTCTAGTCTATGTGTTTTAAGTGTCTCCCAAAGGATGTACTGTGCTTAACGTCATAAACAGAAATAGCTACATTTGGGCAGCCCCGAATTTAACTATTGGTCTGTAGAATGAAAGATAGCATTACTCACGTCAAAAGACTTCTACATCCTACAGTAACACACAGTCAATACATCCTAGATTTTTTTTTTCCAGTAAGGAAATAACAGGACCACTGTGTGAGCATGAATGACTGACTTTCTTTTTGTAGTCACTTTGTCCTGTGTACCCTAGTATACATCGACTGACTTTCTTTATGCAGTCACTTTGTCCTGTGCACCCTAGTGTACATCGACTGACTTTCTTTATGTAGTCACTTTGTCCTGTGCACCCTAGTGTACATCGACTGACTTTCTTTATGTAGTCACTTTGTCCTGTGCACACTAGTGTACATCGACTGACTTTCTTTATGTAGTCACTTTGTCATGTGCACCCAAGTAAACAATGAGCACGAATGACTGACTTTCTTTATGTAGTCACATTGTCCTGTGCACCCTAGTGTACATCGACTGACTTTCTTTATGTAGTCACTTTGTCCTGTGCACCCAAGTAAACAATGAGCATGAATGACCGACTTTCTTTATTTAGTCACTTTGTCCTGTGCACCCAAGTAAACAATGAGCATGAATGACTGACTTTCTTTATGTAGTCACTTTGTCCTGTGCACCCTAGTGTACATCGACTGACTTTCTTTATGTAGTCACTTTGTCCTGTGCACCCTAGTGTACATCGACTGACTTTCTTTATGTAGTCACTTTGTCCTCTGCACCCAAGTACACAATGAGCATGAATGACTGACTTTCTTTATGTAGTCACTTTGTCTTGTGCACCCTAGTGTACATCGACTGACTTTCTTTATGTAGTCACTTTGTCCTGTGCACCCAAGTAAACAATGAGCATGAATGACCGACTTTCTTTATTTAGTCACTTTGTCCTGTGCACCCAAGTAAACAATGAGCATGAATGACCGACTTTCTTTATTTAGTCACTTTGTCCTGTGCACCCAAGTAAACAATGAGCATGAATGACTGACTTTCTTTATGTAGTCACTTTGTCCTGTGCACCCTAGTGTTGCGTGCATATTTTTGACGCACATATTACAAAAAATCGATATGGTTATTTAATATGGGAAAAATATAGACATGCATCCATCTGTGTATGAAAATGCTGTTTATTGTAAAAGCGAGATAATCCATGTTTGATTCACACTTTTGATTATAGGAGTAATCGGTCTGGATATCGATCCAGCGCAAGAATAGTACGCTTGCGTTTGTACTTAATTTTAGGGCCAGAAAATATATTAATTTGCTTATTGTGTTTATGGCCTGAATTCATATGTATTACATATTATTAGTACAAGTAGAATCAGTCCTATATTGTATATTTTGGATGGGTATGAGGGACTAGATTCTTGTTAGCGGAAGTATGAGTTGTCTTAACAAGTCGTGATGAGTTCCGATGTACTGCTAAGAATGGCGGGGTACGTTTTTTCAAGAGCTGGTCCCTTCGTCAAGAAAAAATGTCTTACAAAGTGGTTTTTTCTTCTTCTGGAGGAGATAGTGTCTCTACGATAGTTTGTGTTAGAGACTCTCCTTATGTCAGTATATAGATGATTCGGACTCCAGGTAAACCCAGCTCGTATTTTTGATGATCTCTCGTCGGTTAGGCCTAGCTTGACGTTTGGGTGCTTCGATATGCTAGTGTCGTGTTTTGTATCGACGAAGATGACAGATTTTCCTGCAGCGGTTATGGCTACGTGAACTAACCTGATCACCGTAGTGCTGCATGGAACCATTCATGAAATCCTTTATATATCCATTGTAAATTAACTTTGGCTGATATTCTTCCTATGAATGAGTGAATGACAACTCAGGAAGGTAGCCATGTTGGATTTCGGTCATCGTCTGTTTTGATCACTGCCAAGAGAACAGATTATTTATCTTATTATCGGACAGTGACAGAGAAATCTCAATCCTGCTAGAAACCCCCTTTTCGTGGTTTCATAAGATGATGTATCATGACATTGAACTTTGATGTACTACCCATTATTTCTGCATGTGTCATGACTTCAGATCTGCTATGTATACCTACAAATTGTTATGTCAACAAAGCCTGATGTACTCGTATGTCCCAGTGTGTACGTCTGAATAAATTGAGTAAACTAAGATTCCAGCAGTCTGCATTGGTGCCTTGTAGACACATGTGTATGAGTGATTATATTGGTCAGCACACGAACAGTACACCATTCGCGGTAATCACACTCTACACTACTACTTCATACATACACCATCCTGCGTCGGCTGAAGTGACCAAGTTTAGGGCCTGCTTTCCCTGGAGCCTTTGCCTTCCCTAACTCAGGACTAGGGTGAGTTACCCATTTACAGCTGGGTAGACTGGAGCATGCCTGATCTCAACAACACACCACTCTTCCTTACAGAGCAGACAGACTGATACTTTACAGTGGTGTACTACAGGTGTAGTAAGAAATAACGTCTTTACAGTGGCGAGCCAGATTCCTGGGTCCAGCTTACGCAGTTTTGTGTTGAGAATCACAGTTTACAGCTGAAAGAACATTTGTTTGAACACATCAACACCAGTAGGACAGCTTGACCTGTATTACCGATAGGATGCTGTATCTAGGTCAGCACTTGTTGATAGTTTTTCGCTGTACAGACAGTATTACACAGGACAGTGGTATCAAGTGTAGAAAATATCTGGAGCAATATTGTTGACATTTCTCAATGTACAGAAGAATCGCAGTGTTGCTGAATAAAGTGCATAGTTCATCGTGGGATCTTCATATGCTCAACAGAGAAAAAATTGACAGTGTAATAGTTTAAACTTAAATCTATTACTGAATAAAGTGGCAAGTTAGTATTATTTAAATAAACTGTGCCTACTTTACAACACTATACGGGCAACACATTCCATTCATGACATAAATGATATTGTATGCTATATGCTATTTATGCTTACATGTTATTTGTTGTGTATTAAATTAGTTTATATTCTGTGTGACTAGAACAGGAAATACCGAGTAATATTGGTCTTGTTCTGGCGTTCGATAGGGAGCAATTTCTTAATTGAAATTTGCTTGCAACATAGTTTGCAAATATTTGGTTAGTTGTGACGACTGTTTCATATTTGTATTTGTAACATTTTTTGTGTTCCTTAGTTTTGTTTGATTTGTTTGTATAATTGTAGGTCTCATCTTTCCTTTCATTTCAGTTTTTTTTACACCCTTATGTTTATACACTGTAGCGTTATTTGTCTTGTTATCTTATGGCAGTTATCATCACAGGTTCTATGATCATTTTTTTCATTTCCCCTATTTAATTTAATTTGATCTCTGCAAATGTTTTCAGATTGTCTTTTCTTGTTTGTCATTTGTAATGTCTGTAGTTGACATATGACGTATAGTGGTATACACTGATAGTATAGTACAGATCAGTACTTTCTGATTGTTATTAGAAAAGGGAAATATTTTTTTTTTTCCACAGGTACTCAAGTGATCTTTGATTACATTGAGGTATACAAGACCTTTGTAAGGCTTGTCTCCCAAAGTTATTGGTAAAGGGAAATATTTTTTTTCCACAGGTACTCAAGTGATCTTTGATTACATTGAGGTATACAAGACCTTTGTAAGGCTTGTCCCCACAGTATTTGAGATACAATTATTGTTGTCCACAGGTACTCAAGTTATCATTGGTTATTGTAAACCATACAAGTTTGGACTAAGACTAAGTCTAAGGTATAGACTTGTCTCCCATTAACAAAGAGAGTAATTTATTTACTTTTTCAGGTTTCTGATTTAAGAAGACAATATGTCTACCTTAGATTATTTCATTACACTAGGAAAATCTTTTGATAAGACTGGAAAAGACTTAGAACAATGGACTGTTGCTCAATATGACAAAGCATTAGCTGCAGAAGAGAAAAAAATTGCTGCTGCTGTTGAAGAAAAAAATATTGCTGCTGAGGGAAAAAAAGCTGCGGCTGAGGAGAGAAGACTTCAAATAGAAGAAAAAAAAGCTGCTGCAGAAGAGAGGAAAGCCTTAGCTTAAGAAAAAAGATTAGAAAAAGAAGCTGATACTGCTGCTGAACTTAAGAAATTGCAGATGCAAGTGGAGGAAAGGAGATTTGAGGCAGAACAGAAGAAATTAGAAGCTGCTGCAGAACAGAAAAAACTAGAAGTTGCTGCTGCTGCAGAACAGAAAAAACTAGAAGTTGCTGCTGCTGCAGAACAGAAAAAACTAGAAGCTGCTGCAGAACAGAAAAGATTAGATAGAGAAGCTGAAGAGAGAAAAGCAATAAGAGAACAGTTTGAATTAGAGAAATTAAAATTGACATGTATGAGTAATGTTAATCAGGCATCTGGTGGTAATGGTAAACCCTTTGTGTACAAGGTCAAAGTACCAGCGTTTAACCCTACCAGTGATGACATAATATTTTGGCTTTCTAGATTTGAACGGGCTTGTCGATCTCATAATGTTGACAAATCACAGTATGTGAATCAGTTGTCTGAAAATCTAAAAGGGGAGTCTCTGAGTAAGTTATATTTTGTTGAAGAGGCCGACAAAGACAATTATGATGCTGTTAGGGCAGCTTTGATAAAGAGATATCAGCTGTCTGAGGAAGGTTACCGTCTTTTGTTTAAAACAATGAGACCTGAGGTAGGTGTAGAATTCTCAGATTTCATCTCAAAAGCACGAATTACACTTTCACGATGGATTGAATTATCCAAAACAGAGAAAACATTTGATGGTCTTACAGATTTATTGCTAAGAGACAAGGTCATGTCTTCTGTAAATAAATCATTCCTAGAGTTCTTACATGAGCGTAAACCTAGTACAATAAAGCAAATGGAAGAATATTGTGACCAGTATGCCACGGCACACCCTGACATGATTCTTAGTAACTCTAACATTAAAGAGAGTATGCCAGTTGCTTCGGCAACAGAATATAATCAGAATTACTCACACAAATTCCAAGGAGCTAAAAATAAATTTGATAAAAAGGTTAATTGGAATAAATATCAAAACCAAGATAACCACTCAAATCAGGGTTCTTCTTCGAAGAACTGGAATCGGGCTGATAGTCCTCGACACGCGAGGGGTACCCTTAATGTTAGAAATTCTCGGAAAGGGAGTAGCTATAGGAACTACCCAAGTGCTTCATGGAGACAAAAGAAACAATATTACAGGGATACTCAATATAACGAGCATGATGATTATGATCATGAATATTATGATTCAAACCCAAATAGGGGTTATAACAGAGGCAATAATAATTATAGAGACAATTATAACCGAGGTAGATCACAACACAAAAGACATGGTAAATCTTATTACCAGGCTAACTCTGCACAACAGGAGTTCCACGACACCGATAATCAGAATAATGATAAAAAAGACTCCAATAGTGTAGCAAATTCCGCTTTCGATTTTGCTAGAGCATCTGAGTGTTCGCAATGCAAAACATTATTCGATCCAACCACAGTTTCTACTTTAAGCTGCGGTCACCCACTTCCCGCTCTCCATGCGTCAATTGCGCATAATGGAAGGGGTGCTCTTGTCTTTAATAGGGGCCTAATAGATGGTACTCCGGTATCAATTCTTTTCGACTCGGGGTGCACTACCATTGGAGTGAGGCAATCACTCGTAAATCCTTCTCGAGCTACTGGCAATATAGTCAAATGTGTAACATTTGGTGGCACATTGGAGAAGTACTCCACTGCCATTATCAATATTGCTACACCTTTCTTTACAGGAGAGGTGCAAGCATGTCTCTTGCCGAATCCGATCGCTGATCTTATCATCGGTCGCATTCATGGAGTGAAAGAATGCACTCCACAGCAAATCTCTAATTGGGAAAATGTTAATATGCAATCTGCTAATGCAGTAATCACTAGGGCTCAAGCTCTCAATATGCCACAATCTTCACATTCTGAAGATAATGATGCGCAGATCCAAGATGATCCCTTGGAGATTTCACACGATTCCTTTATTAAACAGCAGGAAGATGATCCTACTCTAAAGAAATTCTTTACTCTGGCAACAAAAGGTGATCCGAATAAGGATACAAATCGTAAATCTTGGATTACGATGAAGAATGGCGTACTTGTACGTATGGTACAAGACTCCGCTAAGTCCATTCATTCTCAAATCCTTGTGCCTAAAAATATGAGAGTTAAAATTTTACAGCACGCTCATGATTCGCAGTGTGCTGGACATATGGGTTTTTCCCGTACTAAAGCTAGAGTTCTTCAATCTTTCTTTTGGCCTGCTGTGAATAAGGACATACGAATCTATTGTCGATCTTGTAAAGTATGTCAAGAGATTAAATCCAGAGGTCCACGCCATGATGCACCTATTCAGGCTGCAGACATTCCCATTCGGCCATTTCAAAAAATGGCGATAGACATCATTGGTCCATTTAAGATAAAGTCTGCTAGAGGACACCAATTTATTCTGACGTGTGTTGATATGTGCACACGTTGGCCGGAGGCTGTTCCTCTAAAGAGCATAACTACTGCTGCTGATGTCGCAGATGCTCTTTGGTTAATATTTTCTCGTCTGGGGTTTCCAGCAGAAATATTATCCGACCATGGTACCCAACTTATATCGGATACCATGTCTCAAGTAATGTCGACTCTGAAGATAGAGAGATCGCTGAGTAGTATTTATCATCCTATGTCCAATGGGATGGTGGAACGTTTGAATAGAACTCTGAAAAACCTACTAGGTAAGATAACAGAAGATCATCCTCAGGATTGGGATAGGGTTTTACCCGCGGCTCTCTTTGCATATAGAGAGGTCGCCAACGAACATACAGGATTTTCTCCCTTTGAACTTGTCTTTGGCGCGAACCGCGAGGTCCTATGTCCTTACTTCATGATCTTATAACTGCTGATAATATTGTCGATGACACAAAATCCTCTTATGAATATGTCATCGCACTTAGACACAAGATTATTGAAGCATGCAAATTGGCAACTGCTTCTTCTGAATTTGCGAAACAGAAGGCAAGGGAATTTGCCAATAAAAAGAGATGTTTGCGTCAACTTTGTCCAGGTGACAAAGCATTTGTCTTGCTACCTTGTAGGGAAAATAGACTTCTCATTTCTTGGAAAGGTCCGTACGATATAATATCAAAGGTTTCCGATGTTGACTATATCGTCGATATTGACGGGAAGCGTAAAACCTTCCACATCAACATGCTCACGGAATTCCATGAACGTCCTGATTATTTACAACCTGTTTTCCAGGCAACGGACGATTTTCCAGTCCAACATGGACAGTACTCATCTCTGTCAGTAATACAGGATGAGGAAACGAGTTTCTCGGATGTAAATTTACCTTTTCCAATGATTCCTCTTCACTCTAATGAATCATGGAAAGATGTTGCAATTTCTCCAGAATTATCTCCAGGAGAGCAGAAACAAGTTTCTACTATGTTAGAACAATTTCAGGATGTCCTTACTGACATTCCTGGTCAAACGGATGTCATTCAACATGACATTATTCTTACTGACCATAGTCCTATAAGAGTCAGACCGTATCCTATCCCGATACATTTCCAAGCACAGGTAGAGAAAGAGTTAGATGAGATGATAGAGTTAAAAATTATTGAACCATCCACATCAGCATATTCTTCGCCGATGGTTATAGTACGGAAAAAAGACAATAACATACGTCTTTGCGTGGATTATCGCAAATTGAATCAAGTGACTAAATTCGATGCTGAACCTATGCCTTTACTAGAAGAGCTACTTACGAGACTATCGAATTCTCACTTCTTTACTAAACTCGATTTGTCTAAGGGATATTGGCAAGTTCCACTATCCGAACACGCCAAACCGTTTACTGCTTTTTCGACGCCTAGGGGTCTATTCCAATGGAATTTCATGCCTTTCGGTCTTATGAACGCCCCTGCTACATTTGTACGCATGATGCGTCGAATCCTATCTCATCGCTCAGATGTCATTGCGTATCTTGATGACATCTGTCTTTTCAGTGATGGTATAAATAAACTATTGTCTATCTTACGCGAGCATAACCTGACAGCGAAACCATCGAAAGCATGTATTGGTTTTAGCGAAATATCTTTCTTAGGACACCGTGTTGGTCATGGGTTCCTAAAAACAGAAGACCATAATACAAGTAAGATACTTAACATTTATATTCCTAAGACTAAAAAGCAAGTACGAAGTCTCTTAGGTCTAATACAATTTTATGGACGATTCATCCCGAATCTGTCCTCCATTATGTCACCTCTTTCTTCCGCGAAAGGGTCTCCTAAAAACTCAAGAACCAATCCAATAAGGTTAAAACTATGTTTTCGTCTATCTCCTAGTCCTAAAATGTTTAACGGCCGGAAATTTGACTTGAACATTCCTCCTGTGCTTAAACATCCACTCTGATGGAAAAAGCAAGCTCCTGACCGGGTTCTCTTGAAAGTCCTCAAGGTTTTCCTCGCAATGACATGTCACGTTTCATCTGAAAGCCTAATCTGCTGAATTTAAGGAAAAAAAAAAAAAAAAAAAAAAAAAAAAAATGTCACCTCTTTCTTCCTTGCTAAAGAAAGGGTCTCCTAATGTAGTCCATTGGACTCAAGAATGTCAATCCTCTTTGGATAAGGTTAAAACTATGTTTTCTACTTCACCTATCCTAGTATTACCTTCTAAGGATAAGACATTTATTCTTCGTAGTGACGCTTCATCCACCGGGATTGGAGCTGCACTAATGCAAGAGTACTCTGGAACTCTGCATCCTGTGATGTATATTTCTCGGAAATTAAATGCCGCAGAGAAGAATTACTCGGTCCTAGACCGTGAATTATTGGCTATGGTTTGGTCAATCCTTAAACTACAAAGATTTCTTCTGGGCGCGCATTTCATTGTGGAAACTGACCAGAAAGCTCTTACGGCTATTCAGAGTAAAAATCTGAAGAGCGCGAGATCAACGCGATACGCGATTGCTCTACAGCCATTTCATTTTTTCGGTGCGAGCTATCCGTGGGTCAGAAAATGTGATGGCAGATATTTTGTCTAGATGCCCACATGATTCATAACTGTTATACAGCTTTGATACAATTGTTTCTATGTTGAAATGTGTACACATATGTAATATATCATATATTGATTGTAACACTACTTAGCGGTTCATGGATATTTATTCACCGCTGATTTTTTTCAATGTTTTTCGTCTTTGATGATCATGATGTTAAGATATCTTAGATGGAATTTATGTATAAACTAATGTGGAAATTGTGTCATTGCTAATATTGTAGTATGCGTTGGTGACACCTCTCTGGAAATATTAATACTTAGAGAAGTGCTTTCTCTAAGGTCATAAAACTTATGCTTATCATCTGCGCA
The DNA here is from genome assembly GCA_024509875.1 of Oreohelix idahoensis. NCBI lineage: Eukaryota > Metazoa > Mollusca > Gastropoda > Stylommatophora > Oreohelicidae > Oreohelix > Oreohelix idahoensis. The sequence goes on from JAMPIV010012898.1 coordinate 137,221, forward strand.
TTGTTATTGGTGCGTTGTGAGCCTATTGTATGTTGCTCCTAGATGTATTTCAAAAAAAAAAATGTACCATTTTTTTTTTTTTTCCCGAGGGGTGTGGTAATCTGTTGCGTGCATATTTTTGACGCACATATTACAAAAAAATCGATATGGTTATTTAATATGGGAAAAATATAGACATGCATCCATCTGTGTATGAAAATGCTGTTTATTGTAAAAGCGAGATAATCCATGTTTGATTCACACTTTTGATTATAGGAGTAATCGGTCTGGATATCGATCCAGCGCAAGAATAGTACGCTTGCGTTTGTACTTAATTTTAGGGCCAGAAAATATATTAATTTGCTTATTGTGTTTATGGCCTGAATTCATATGTATTACATATTATTAGTACAAGTAGAATCAGTCCTATATTGTATATTTTGGATGGGTATGAGGGACTAGATTCTTGTTAGCGGAAGTATGAGTTGTCTTAACAAGTCGTGATGAGTTCCGATGTACTGCTAAGAATGGCGGGGTACGTTTTTCAAGAGCTGGTCCCTTCGTCAAGAAAAAATGTCTTACGAAGTGGTTTTTTTCTTCTGGAGGAGATAGTGTCTCTACGATAGTTTGTGTTAGAGACTCTCCTTATGTCAGTATATAGATGATTCGGACTCCAGGTAAACCCAGCTCGTATTTTTGATGATCTCTCGTCGGTTAGGCCTAGCTTGACTTTTGGGTGCTTCGATATGCTAGTGTCGTGTTTTGTATCGACGAAGATGACAGATTTTCCTGCAGCGGTTATGGCTACGTGAACTAACCTGATCACCGTAGTGCTGCATGGAACCATTCATGAAATCCTTTATATATCCATTGTAAATTAACTTTGGCTGATATTCTTCCTATGAATGAGTGAACGACAACTCAGGAAGGTAGCCATGTTGGATTTCGGTCATCGTCTGTTTTGATCACTGCCAAGAGAACAGATTATTTATCTTATTATCGGACAGTGACAGAGAGATCTCAATCCTGCTAGAAACCCCCTTTTCGTGGTTTCATAAGATGATGTATCATGACATTGAACTTTGATGTACTACCCATTATTTCTGCATGTGTCATGACTTCAGATCTGCTATGTATACCTACAAATTGTTATGTCAACAAAGCCTGATGTACTCGTATGTCCCAGTGTGTACGTCTGAATAAATTGAGTAAACTAAGATTCCAGCAGTCTGCATTGGTGCCTTGTAGACACATGTGTATGAGTGATTATATTGGTCAGCACACGAACAGTACACCATTCGCGGTAATCACACTCTACACTACTACTTCATACATACACCATCCTGCGTCGGCTGAAGTGACCAAGTTTAGGGCCTGCTTCCCCTGGAGCCTTTGCCTTCCCTAACTCAGGACTAGGGTGAGTTACCCATTTACAGCTGGGTAGACTGGAGCATGCCTGATCTCAACAACACACCACTCTTCCTTACAGAGCAGACAGACTGATACTTTACAGTGGTGAATGACTGACTTTCTTTATTTAGTCACTTTGTCCTGTGCACCCAAGTAAACAATGAGCACGAATGACTGACTTTCTTTATTTAGTCACTTTGTCCTGTGCACCCAAGAAAACAATGAGCATGAATGACTGACTTTCTTTATGTAGTCACTTTGTCTTGTGCACCCTAGAGTACATCGACTTTCTTTATGTAGTCACTTTGTCCTGTGCACCCTAGTGTACATCGACTGACTTTCTCTATGCAGTCACTTTGTCCTGTGCACTCAAGTATACCCAGTAAACATCGACTGCCTTACTTTCTCTACGTAATCAACAGACCAAGTTCTCCCCTGGAACCTTCTGAAACAACGATTAAGTTCACTCTATTCTCTTCTCCCCTGGAACCGTCTAATCTCTTTTCGTGAAACAGTTTCCAGAGTGTGAGTGACTCGCGACCTGACAGAGACCGCGGGAGGTAAGGTAATAAACAAACAACTGATGCGCAACTTTATGTGTTTAAGAGTGCCCCGTGAGCTGAGATCCTATTGGACGCACATACAGAATAAACATCCAGTTCTGAGTCGTGGGAAACAGTGACTTTCTTCGTGTGCAGCTATCTAAGGGAGAGAACCACTTTATGTTGTAATGCTGGCAGAAGGCAGGAGACGGTCGCTGCCAGGTTTGAGAACGAGGGCGATTTCTTTTTGCTTGGAGAGGAATTATAATGCCTGCGATGATCAAACCTGAACAGGTACACAGTTAACTGTTATCTGTACGGAATGCTACCACACACAAGTATGTAAAAGTGGCCGTGCAGGGGCTTGATAGCAGAATCAAAAGTCAAAAATCCGCGCCATTTTACATTAACGAATGGTTTACTGCGATAGAAGAAAGAAATCTAGATTTTTTTAAAATTATTTTCCAACCAAAGCTTCACTTCAGAGGTACAAATAAATAACAACAGTGACACGCTCAAAGAAATATAAGAGTGATCGAGCAAGTCAACAAGTGTAAGAATGAACAGATGCACCTACAAAAAAAATAAATAAATAAAAAATACTGGAACAAATGCGAAACCACTTTTTTCTTTAACCCATGGCAAATTCTGATTGGACAAGCAACGTGCAGACGTCATGTCACAGAGTCAAAATACAACGACTCATTAATCGACGATTTTTGAAATAAATCATGCCACAGTTCACGTGGCTTAGCAGACTAGAATATTTATTCCCAGCAGGTACCACGAGAGATGTAGCCAGGGACAAAGGACAGGTACGGACATAAGTCAGTGACAGCTTTTGCATTCTCGAGCAGGTTATCTTATAGTGCAAGCGCTCATCAAATCCGAGGCGGCGGCAACTAAAAAAAACGTCGGTGGAAAACTTATTGAGGTTGGTAGAGTATTAAAGTGGTTCCTGGTGACTCAGTTCAAACTGATCACATTACAAACAGTTGATCGTCAACGTTTAAATAATATATGTTGTTACGATAAATTATCATTACAGTAGAGCCCCGTTTTTCGGCGCTCTTATAAAACGGCGGTTTTCAATTATATCATCATCATCTCAGCCCGTAACCCGTCATGGGTCGTAGGGGTGCCATGGTGGAAGCATCAGCAGACAGGGTCCTCCACTGCTCTCTATCCTCAGCAATGCGTACAAGTGTGGAAAAACCGTGTCCTGCCCATTCTTTGATGTTATCAGCCCAGGATTTTCTTTGCCTTCCTCTTCTCCGTTTACCTTCGACTGTCCCCTGAAGGATCGTTTTCGAAAGGGAGTCATGACGAGTTACATGCCCAAACCAGGCAAGCTTTCGATGTTTCACTATTGACAAAAGTGGTTCTTGGTGGCCTGCATAGGTGTTTATCTTCTCTCTAACATAGACATTTGTTTTGTGCTCTTTATAGCAAATGCGCAAAATTCTTCTATAACATTTATGCTCGAAAGCCTGAATCCTTCGCTCCGTATCTGCAGTGAGTGTCCAGCTCTCACACCCATACAAGAGAATAGATAATACAAGTGATTTGTATAATTTGATCTTCACAGGAAAACTGATGTTACTTTTCCAGATCACATTCAACTTGTCATGGCAGCTGAGGCCATCTCAAGTCTTGTCTTGATTTCTTTACTTGATCTTCCATCACTACATATAGTGGACCCGAGATATTTAAAGGTGTTAACTTCTTCTAACGTTTGCCCATTTAACGTAATGTTGGTCGGAACATGTTTCTTATGGCTATTCACCAATATCTTGCTTTTTTCTATATTAATTTCCATCCCATACGTTCTTGTTACTTTCTCCAGTCTAGAGGTAAGGTCTTGAAGTTCTGATTCTGATCCAGCTATCAGATCAATATCATCAGCAAAACGTAGTTTGCACAGAGGTCGGCCTCCAATCGATATGGTTGATTTATAATCGTAGAGAGCCTCCTGCATAATATGTTCTAGATAAATATTAAAGAGCACTGGGGACAGGATACATCCCTGCCGAACTCCTACAGTTGTTTTGAAAGATTCTCCAATGTCGTTGCTTGCAAAAACAGCACTGCTTGCGTCCTTGTATAGTGCTTCAATGATATCTATGATGTTGGTATCAAAATTGAATTTCTCATTACTTGCCATAAGCCTTCATGCCAGACTCGATCGAAGGCTTTTGTGAAATCGATGAAGTTTATGGTATAAATCGTGTTGATGTTGGAGATGTTTTTTCAATAAGTACTCTAATATTGAAGATTTGTTCTGAGGTACTTCTTTTTGGTCTAAAGCCAGCCTGTTCCTCTGACAAGATTTCTTCTGATTTCTGTTTTATTCTGTTCAAAAGTATCCTTAACATCACCTTACTTGGATGACTAATAAGGCTAATGGTTCTGTAGTTCTTGCACATTTTTAGATTTCCTTTCTTTGGAAGCGGTATTACTAATGACTGCGTCCATTCTTTTGGCCATTTTTATTTTGTACTCCCATATCTTCTGGCAAATTGTTCATATCCGGTAACCCCCTTTATCTTACGTTCTCATTATTTCACATTTTTTTTAATTAAATTAGATAATTATTAAAAAAATACTTTTTCAGTTTCCTCAGTTCTTATAAAACAAAGTTTTAATGTTATCATTTTGATGACATTTTATGTAAGAAACAATGACCTAACAAGGAAGCTCCCACCTTTAAACAATATGCCAATCATAATAATAATAGTCCTACATCAGAACAGATAAGTCATGCAAGTTATTAGTAGTCTCACGTTCCCGTTAGATCTACTTGTGGGCAGATACGCCACTGGGATTTGTTTTTAGAACGATATAGCGTACCACACACGTGATTTTATCTGATACAAGATACACAACCGACGGTAACTAATTGCCTGTCCTATCCGATTCCCTGACCTACGAAAACTGGTGGGAATCACAGATGGTTGGTGTGAGTGTGTCTATGGATTGGCTCAATGAATGTATGTCAGGATGGACGAATGGATGTAGGCTATACAGATACCAATAACTAATATGAGTATGGGTGGACTCTGTGGATAGAATTTATAAATTTACACGATGGGTTCTAGATATTTATACTTTTTTCGATGAATTTGTTTAATGTATTTATAAACTAAATTGAAAATATTCATACAGATGCTTGCATTTATGAACTTATATGACGTGTGTGTGAAAGAATATAATGGATCTTGAGTAAATGGTAGGAGACAGCACTTCACCAGGTGGTAATCAGATCATCAGAAATGCCCAAGCTTTCCGAGATTTGTTTCTGTTGTTTAGTTTCTCAAGACTTTAAGGGGCGGCATGCCGATTGGGACCATCTTACAAAATAGCTTCACCTGAAGCAGGTTTGACATTCCAAAGGGCGGCATGCTGACTTGTAGTCCCGTGACTCTCAATAAATTTCATATGAAATTAGGGACGTCAGAAATATGGGTCAAACCTGTGGACGTTTATAATGTGAATAAACAAGGGCAAAGTGCACACACACACACAAACACACACCTAAAGCAGACAATAATGCATGCAACAACGACGATGAAGACAAGGAAAACGATGACTGACCTTCTCATCCCTCCACTTATCATCCTTCTTATCACGCTGCTATCTGAACATAAACAGGAAGCCAGTTTCCCGCGCTGCCTGGACTACGTCATCTCTACCACTGGCCCCTCCCATTTCCTCATGAAATTAAATGAATACCACGTGAGTTGGAACGCTAAAGGTGAGAATTCAGCGACTGCTAGGGTGCGAGATATCGTCAGGTGAATTTGTCTTCTTTTGGCAGGCGCGGGGGTTGGAAGAGAAGTTAGGGTGTTGAGGGAGTCACAGGGCATATAAGCAAACTACACTATTCCTAGTTTTCGTGCATGATCCTTGACTAGTCGCGTTGTCGACTAAAGGCATTGTCTCAACGTGTACACTGGCCCTAGTGATGGGCACTGTCTCAACGTGTACACTGGCCCTAGTGATTGGTACTTTCTCAACGTGTACACTGGCCCTAGTGATGGGCACTGTCTCAACGTGTACACTGACCCTAGTAACGGGCTGCTAAGACGGCAGCATGTACACCATTTATGTCAGCGTGTCTGGGGCATGCTGGAAGCAGTTGATCAAACTGTGTGACATCAACAAAGAAACCAACAGTGGTGTACGCCAAGTGTTGAGAGCTCTTGCTTCTCCGGACAGAGTTATCGGGTTCCACATCCGGCAGCGTCACGCTCCAGCCTGCCTAGCTGGAAATGGGTATTTGACTCTACTATTGAGTTAAGGATGGCAATGACAGAGAGGAATAAAACTGGGCACCCCACCTCATAAAGTTGAGACCTTTTATAGTGAAGTTTCCACTCCCCTACGGCTGTGTCTGCAGTGCGACTTCTTGTATCTATACATGCACACTTTAAAGCATGGCCAACTCTGACAATCCTCTGTTAAAAGAACTGTTTTAATGAACAGGCTCGCACTTTCCTTCAATCGAATACTTTATGAGTTCTAACTATCTGCCCCCGTAATTTGATTATTTTTCCGAACAAATGATATAATATCGAATGTAGGTTTAATGATGATGTTTGTACTTTTCAACATATTTTATTTCATGTTTATGGTTAGATACTGTGAATGTGAGTATGCTATTATTTTACCTTTACAACGTTGAATTACTTTACATTGATGGGTAAAATGCATGTGAGAATAAATGAAATCAGTATAACAGACGAGAGAAAGGAAGGGCAGAATGTCAGACGGGCCTGCGTGCCCAATTCTCAACCCTTTGAAAATAAAGTTCGTTCGTTCGTTCGTTCGTTCAATCCACCCACCTATCTACCTAACCATCTATACGTCCACTTAATAAATAGAAGAAGCCCTGCATTCTGTAGACTTGTTAGCGCCAATAGTGTTAGACTGCCGGCTCTATGAGAGCCAACCTAGAAGAGGGAGAAACTATGGTGACAACAGAAGCCTGAGACGGCCTTCCAGCTTTTAAGAGATACAGTTGCGATTATTTGAGAGTGAACGACGAAGAAGTGACGTTGGCTACTAGTGGAAATGAGTGACAGAGAAAGAGATAGCGAGTATTTGAGGTCGCAGGTGAAGCACGTGTAATCCTAATTCGTCCATCTCTTAGACTTAACGTCGCAGCTCGCGTCCTTGAGTTCTGTAATCCCTACTTAAACTTGACCCACAAACAACAGGAGCCTTTTCACCAACAACAAACTGTATTCTCTGGCTGGTGTGTGTGGGGGAGTCATGAATACAAGCGCGGGAGCAGAAATAAGAAGAACAAAACCACACCGACACTAAACGTCAGACCAAGATGAATGAGCAGCATCTCAGAAAAGGTGTCCTACTTTCTGTCGGAACAAACCGGATTCAAATGCGAATTAAACGCTGGAACATCCCGGACTGGTTAGGCGATCCAGGTGCGCGAGCTCGCCAGTTTTACATCTTGTTTTTAACCCATCTTGATCCAACATGAACATTATTTCTTTCTTCCTGTCTAACATATTTTATCATGATATCTCTCGGCTTTTTTTTTTTTTTTCGTGCTCTTCCGATACGATTTTCACCTTGTTTATCTGCATTGCGTTTTCTCTTTCAAACAATCTCTGCATATATAACAAAGACATTTCTCCGACAAACGTCTCCCAAACATGTATATATTGTATATTTATCTGTTATGTAAATGGTATATTTATCTATTCCCCTCATGCCCCCGCTTCTATCCTACTTAACTATCGCAATTCTCTCTGTCCTAATTAATGAAGCTATCTTCCAAAATTTGCACCTGAATTTACAATTTACATTCTTCCGGTGTACGCATTTTCATCTTCTTTGTAATCTTAATAATAACACCGCCTACCCCCTTCTGACGCTGCCTCGTGCTGAACGACCTGTCTCAAACCGCTGTGAGTGAAGTTGTTGGTTGCCTCGTAGCGCAGGTACTATTAACAACCACTGTACCGCTTTCAGGTGGCAGGGTTGGAAGAGGTGTGTGTGTGTGTGTGTATGGGTGGTGAGTACCACCATGTGTGCTTATGGTAGCTCGCGTCCAGGAACAGGAAACATGCTCGGCTCACACTGAACAAAGAACAGGTTGCTACCGGCCAGTGTTTCTCAACAATTTATGAACAGTGGACTCCTGGTTAGTCCCTGCCCCCTCCATTCCCCACCCCGCGACAGTTAGCTTCAGACCACAGACCAGACTAACCAAATGGTGAAGATAACAGGTAGGGGCCCCCGATTTTAATTATTTGTCAAGCATAAAGTTAAGTACGGTATTCTAAACTCGGGATGATGAGGTATCTTACAGATAAGGAGAAGTGATAATGTATAATACAGATAAGGAAAAGTGATGAGGTATAATACAGATACGGAGAAGTTATGAGGTATAATACAGATAAAGAGAAGTGATGAGGTATAATACAGATAAGAAGTGATGAGGTATAATACAGATAAGGAGAAGTGATGAGGTATAATACAGATAAGGAGAAGTGATGCACTAATTAGCGCTGTAGGAAATGTATGACCTAAAATAATAGTGTAGAGAAGTGATAAGGTATAGTGTCTCGTGACTCCCAGAGGTCTTTGAAAGGACAACGAAAGAAGAGAACTAGTGCACTCTCAGGCATGTCATACAAGGCGAATAATATCAGGTTGTGCCTGGAGCTGGCAACCTCATAATGTCAAACTTACTGCCACTGAAACCACTTCTGCAAGAGCATGTGAATGTTTGGTACAAGGTTCCTCCAACAGAACGAGCTACAGTTGTGGCTCCATGCTCCGTTAGGAGCACAAAGGAAAGAAGATAAGGTATAATACTAGTAAATATTCTTCTTCTTCGTTCGTCCTGAAAAGGACGTTGGTTGCGTTGTGTCCGTTCACAGCGTAGCTGCGATATTTGCGCCTTTCGGCCGACACATCCGACTTCAGCACGGCATTTTTGGGACCGGGTAAGCGCTTTCCCTCTTCGATCCCTACTCACTCAGGCAGACTGCAGTGATGCAGCCTGTTTCCAGGACCACCACTTGGAGGTGGAGTAGGGTCTGGTCAGCTCTGGTTCGCTGACCCTGACGCAAGCAGTCTAGCTATGAGTCGCTAACTGCATTCCTCACTGTTGACGCATACTGGTAAATATAAGTGATAAGGTATATTGCTGGTAAATATAAGTGATAAGGTATATTGCTTGTAAATATAAGCGATAAGGTATAATACTGGTAAATATAAGCGATAAGGTATAATACTGGTAAATATAAGTAATAAGGTATAATACTGGTAAATATAAGCGATAAGGTACAATACTGGTAAATATAAGCGATAAGGTATAATACTGGTAAATATAAGTGATGAGGTATAATACTGGTACATAGAAGTGATGAGGTATAATACTGGTAAAGAGAAGTGATGAGGTATAATACTGGTAAATAGAAGTGATGAGGTATAATACTGGTAAAGAGAAGTGATGAGGTATAATACTGGTAAAGCGAAGTGATGAGGTATAACACTGGTAAAGAGAAGTGATGAGGTATAATACTGGTAAAGAGAAGTGAAGCACTAATTTTAGTTACGAAGACATTTATAAAAAAAAAAAAACACAGCCATGGAGATGTGACAACTAAAACACCAGTTATGAAGAAATAAACACAGGCAGAACTAATGCACAGCTATAAAGAAGTCAAGAATTAAAACATAGTTATGTAGAAGTCAACAACTCAAGCACAGTTATGATGAAGTCAAGAACTAAAGAAGAACTACAACACAGTTATGAAGAACTACAACACAGTTATGAAGAACTAAAACACAGTTATGAAGAACTACAACAGCTAAAGTCAAGATTAGGAGAAGCCAAGATAAAATATTTGAGGCGTGAATGTAAATTAAACAAGAAAATAAATGAAGATATTGCACATGAATATCGCATTCAAACTTTACAAACAAGCCGACAGTCTAGCTACAAATAAATATATAAATGGGAGATAACACTAAGGGTGAAACTGAAGAAAACACATGTCTAGAAAATGAATGAGCAACCACTGACACATCTCTGTGACAAGCAAATAAAGTCACTTGAGCCGGACAAAATCCACTTTACAACAATCAAAGTTAGTCAAGCGACAATCAGTGCATACACACACACAAACAGGTCTCGTTACTAAGCAGAAAACTACAATCCAACTCAGCATCAACATAGCGGGGAGTCGCATCACTGCATCCCACGATAGCAGGAGATCACACAATACAAAATCTAGATGTTGCACCGTTACTGACAACGACAGTGGGGACACCAAATCATGACCCACAAGATAAAATAATTTAAAAAACAAAAACCACGACATGGGAGCATGACATCGTGAATTGACTTAACAACACAAAATACCATCTACAAGAACACCGACATGACAAACCACGTCAAAAAAAAAAAAGCTGAAAGACAAGCCAAAACTGCAAGTTGTAGGCTACACACATCAAACTCAAGAAAGCAAATCGCAAGGATCAAAACAATATCTAGCTACACACATCAAACTCAAGAAAGCAAATCGCAAGGATCAAAACAATATCTAACATCAATTCTTACCTCTGAAAACCATCTTTTCATAACTGAACACTCGCGAACATCAATACAAAGTTTCTAGCCACATAAGTTAGTAGGCTACAAACGTTCTTATGTTTTTGTTTGTTGCCGAGGGCTTCGGCGCTGCTAGTTGACTGTCCTCAAACCGTAAATGTTGGAAGTCACAGCTGGCTGAATGAATCGAAAATATGAACGCGACAATCTGTCACTTGATGCAAACACCTTGCTTTGTCGTCTCCGAATGACGCCCTGGAATAATTGGCAACAAATATCAACGCTTGTCTAAAAGATCTCGACCACAGATCACATTCAACTCAGGTTCGCGGTAGTGGAGTCGCACCTTTTTAGACGGCATCACCTTTGGCGCACGAACGAGCACCAGTCATGGTTGGCCTACAAGCCAGTTACATCTATCCGGGCCACTCACGGCCCAGGTCTCAACGAGGTAAACCCCGCCCACTTACGGCAGAGATCAAGACTGTTAGCATTTATCTCGGCTGCCCGGCGTACCTGACAATCAGGTCTGTCTTTACCTTGCACGTGGGGTTCACCGCGCGTCACGCCTCGGCGAAGGGTTGGGGGGAGAAAGCTGGGGTTTAAAAACAGTGCCTGCGACTCCGCCTCTCGAAATCGTGGCTAAGCGGCACAAAACCCCGCCCTATACCTGAGACATCCTAGAGGTAACGGGATCCCACACCGATCAGTTTCCCTGCCATGCCAAGTGGGTCTTTCATTAGCGCCATTAAGTCTACGAGTTCACACCAGTTTTCACTGCAAAACGGTCCAGCCTGTACAACTGCCCTGTTAGACACATTTATTCCAGTTCTGTCTTTATCACTATCCGATGTCTGCTGGTCTATCCATTTATCCATGAAGCAGCCTATCTGCCTACATAGTTCATTTAAGTATTGTGCCGATGGAGCGGACGATCACGTCTCTCCATAACACCCTGTCCTTAGTGCTCTTATCTATTGTACTGAAATTTTTTCATACTACGATGTTCATTAACGGCCCCCCCCCCCCCCCCCCCATATTTCTTTGTGTTCTCCACTTTATATTTTCCCCTTGATCATTTGAGCGTCCGACTGACAGAGTGGTTAGAGCGCTGGCCTCTCACAGCAAAGGTACGAGGTTCGAAATACGCTCAAGTCTACCAAGCTGTAAATGACTGCTCATGAGTGGTCTACCTGACTCTGCTCTTGAGTTAGGGAAGGCAATGGCAGCGAGGGAAAGGAACTGGTCACCCCCCCCCCTCCCCCACCTCTCGAAGTTGGAGCGAGGATCGGAAAGTCTCTAACACTTGACTGCCCTACGGCAGTATGTGATGTGGGAATACCTGTTATTCATCTTTTAATGCTGTCAAAAATAACACTCTTCTCCTCTCCCTCGCATGAGCTACTTTCTGAGTGTGGAAAAACTTCATTAACGCACAAGACATGACCACGACATCTAACTTGTTCATTTAGCTGTTCACTGTGTTTGTAAGATCCATCTGTCAGCCGCTAATACAAAGACAAGGTATAATATCTGTACATAACATCAATTATATTTTTTTCTGTTTGCTCCTCGCGGAGTATCAGCTACTCCTGCAGATTGGATTCCTTACAGAAAGCTTACACCAATACACGCATTAGCTCTTACAGCGATAGATATGTTGCTATTTCTTGGACATAATGAGATTGCCAGTACTTTGGACAACTTCTACGACATGCTAGTGCCAGCAGTGGGCATATTCTTTCTTTGTCTCTTCGTGGTCTTTTGGGAATTACATCTAGACTGCCCGACAAATGCCTCGCCTAAAGGATACCAACATTAGTAATAAACAAAATTAACACTGAAATGTAAAACTACATGTGTGGTCGCAGCTACGGTAATCTTTTTGTTTATTTTTTTACTGTCCATGATTTTCTGTCGCAAGGCAGCTACAACTGTAACCGTTTGCAGGCAAGTACCTACTTCTTAGAACAACGAGTTGTTTCCTCTTTATAAATGGTGCTTTTCTTTCTTCCTCTCTTTCTTTCTGACACATAAAGATGTCTTTCTTTCTTTCATCCCCTTCTTTCTTTATGTATGTATGTCTGTCTTTTTCTCTTTCTTTCCGTCTGTCTTTTTCATTCTTTCCTTTCGTCCTTTCTTTCTTTATGTATGCATGTATTTCTTTCTCTCCTTCTTTCTTTCATCATTCCTTCCATCCTTTATTTCTGTATGTATGTCTGTCTTTTTCTCTTTCTTTCTTTCTGTCTTTCTTTATTCCTTTCTTTCTTCCCTTTCTTTCTTTCTGTTTGTATCTCTGTCTTTTTTCTTTCTTTCTTTCAATCAGGTAGTCAATACATCAATTAATGCATCTAATCAATCCATCCATCCATTCAAACTCTTCCATCTATCCATTTAACTATCCACACAGCCGTCTCCCTACTGTTCATTCATCCATCCATCCATTCAAACTCTTCCATCTATCCATTTAACTATCCACACAGCTATCTCCCTACTGTTCATTCATCCATCCGGTTACCCATTTATTCACTTATATAAAAACGCTAAACCCGTTTTTTGTTGTTGTTGTTTGTTTGAAATTACAGCTTTCATTCGCCATTGTTTCCCGCGTCGAGATTACCTTTGAGTAAAAAAAACCCGACATGCGTACCCGGATAAGAATTACCCTAAATGACTACCGCCATAGCATCAAAACCCCAGAACACACAAGAGTCAAAAAACGCTCATTTATCACTGCAACACGGTCCAACCTCCATAAACAATGTAACAAAATAAATAAATAACAATAATAATAATACTTAGAATCCCGATTCTCTGTCACTGAAGCCTACACTGCCGTACAGCGATGGAAATTCAACCGTAATAGGCTCGTGACATTATCCCGGTGTTTAGATGCTCAATGAGTTGAACAAGGTAGACAACATGCTGTTTATCCTTACAATAAGGCACGCGCGGTAAACAATAACAACTGAGATGATGACAACACATCTATTCTAGCATTCATACTCGTATGAGGACCCTGAGATTCGTTTTCCTGTATCAATCGATTTCGATTTCCACCCCGGTGGGCGACGCCAATACTCATCGTTTTGACGGTACAGTAAGCGGTTGCCATTCGACTGTATGGGTGAGTTTGACTATCACTTATGTCATCGCGAACATTTTACAACATAGCAAAGAGTTCTGTTTCAGCAGTTCATGTCTGCTTTTAAATTAAAACAAAAATGTGTGAATCTGGCAGACTTAATGCGGGAAGATAAATTATTAGACCATCGGACTAAAACATACATTAAATAAAAAGACTGAGGAAAGGGGGGGGGGGGGGAGAACAGAGAGAGAGAGAGAACAGCTCGATTGGAATCCGATACTCCCTTACACCACAAAAATTGGTTTTAGTTACATATTTAACCACACACGACCAGCAGACGGTTTCATAACTTCTGTGTCTAACATTCTTCCCTAATGGTTCACATATTTGCCAACTATCCTATATATAAAATCGCAGCTTTTTCTGTCAGTGCGTAACGCTAAGGGATGCAACTTTGGTTGAAAGTTAGACATTAATTGTATTGTTTCCCTTATATGTACTCTCCCGAAAATAGTAACAATTACCAAAGAAGACTGCGCAAATGACGGTGTGCACAATAATATATTTATAGAACGTGTGATCCCGTATACACACATTGGGATCCTCGCTGCTGCTACGTAGTTCGTGTACTGTGGTGATGCACAGTGGTTTTTAAAAACACTTTTGAATAAGTAAAATTGCCGTTAGTTATTGGTGCTTATGAATTTAATTCCCGTCTTATGACGGGCTTTTACACTAGTATTCATATAATAACCTACGGCACATCAAATGGCTGGCGGTGGGTTCAACGGCCCCCATACATAAAGGTCAAGTGTGAATAACTGAATAAAAATGTACGATGTAAGAGCCGGCGAGATGGAGACGCTTAAACCTACCCCATTCCCCACTGCCTGGTAGGTTGGATCCCCGAAAACACACGGACGGAGTTCACGGGAAATCAAACGTCTTACTGTCCCACATACAGTCATAAATACGCAATACGTCAAGATATTCAAGTAGCAGATACTGCCGCAGGGCAGTGAAATATTAAGAGACTTGGCTATACTAGCCCAGTTTTATAAGGTGGGGTGATTAGTTTCCTTCTTCGCTGTCTTTGCCTTCCCTAACTCAATAGCAGAGTCAGGTACTCATTTACTGCCATGTAGACTGGAGTGTGACGAAACCAGGTGTTGATCCCGGAACCCGATAATCCTGCCACTATAGGCAAGCGATCTATCGCTTAACAACTCACAATACATACAATATGCATAATCAAAAACATCCTGGGAATTCCGAAGTTCCCAGGGGGAGCAAAAACAGATTTTTTGTTTTTTTCACTACTCTCATTCACTGTCCCGCCAAATGCGACATTAGGAGGTTATCATGGTAATATCAACCTCATCATGCACAACAAACTACTGCGAAAACCACCACGGCCAAGAGCAAATGGAGTGCTCCGGAACATGTTTTATGTAGGAGGCCCAGCTTTAATAGTGGTCCAGCGTTACTTTTCCTGAACCGCTCTATCGACAATGACATATCTACTACGTCACGGGTGACTATTTTAATATACTAATGACAATTTCAGTTAATTATAATTTTTAGCAATACTTGTACCAAGTGTTCGTACGTTAAGTACTAACATTTGTATTTTCACTTACTTGGTGACGTTAATTAGTTTAAATTTTCATGGGTTTCGTATTTAAAACTGCTTTTGTTATTTTCATTTTTAAACTACTCGCCAAAATAAAATGCATACCTATCAGACACAATGACTAATTAAGGATGGTCTACGGCTGGGCCACCTGAACATTTACCATTTATTAGGCAAACTTCCTGAGCTTACATGAATTCTGAATAAAAAATTTCATGTTTTTGGACTTTACGAAAGTCGTTTAAACGACAAAATATCAGATGATGAAATTACCTTAAATGGCTTTAAAAATGTTCGGCGGTAGTAAGCTAGAAACAGGTATAGTAGTTTATATTTCCATTTCTATTAGTTATCGCCACAGAAGCGATTTAGAGACAGCAGAGACCGAGTGCATATGGTTAGAAATAATACTACCGACTCAGGGACAATTTCTAGTCGGGTATCTTTATAGAAATCCCAGTGCAGGAGCCATCTGGTATGAAGATTTCACCACTATGATGGATAAAGTATTTACCACTGCCAAAGAAATTATTCTTCTAGGCGATTTCAACATCGACATGCACAACACAAACCAAACGTGGGAAAACATCATACTATCATACAACCTAAAACAAATAGTCAACCAGCCTACCAAGGTACCAAAAACATCATCCACAACAATTGACCACATCTACGTCACCTGTGCAGAAAACATTATAGAAGGCTCTGTTCCTACTGTCGCGATGAGTGACCACTATCCTATATGTTGCACGTGGTCAAAGAATAAATATAAAGCTCCAAGAAATAAACATATCAGTATTAAATTTAGAAGTTTTAAAAATTTCAACCGTGAACTATTTTTACATGATTTGCGAACTGCACCTCTTGCCAGTGTTTACCAGCTTACTGATCCCGATGACGCCATTACCCATTGGACACGTATCTTACGTTGTGTGTTTGATAACCACGCACCAACTAAAGAAGTTCGTGTGAAACGACAGATCAAATCTCTTTGGATAACACAAGCAGTGCTAGAAGCCATGAGGCAGTGAGATCAAGCTCACAAAAACAAGGACTTTAACATATACAGAGCACAGAGGAACAAAGTGCAATATTTAATTCGTAGAAGAAAAAAAATTACTTTAAAAATTTGGTTCAGAACAAAACAAACAGTAAAGATATATGGAAAGCAATCAACACTTTAGCGAATAAGCGAAATCTGTCAGTCTTGTCAACCCCTAATACTTCATTTACTTGCACAGACTTCAGCAATTACCTTCAGGCAGAAATAAACAGTCTTAAATCTACAATACCAAATTCACCTTGTGACTTAAGCAGGCTGTCAGTATTTTGTGAGAACAAATGTACCAACACAATCCCATCCAACATTCCGTTTATGACAGTTAATATAGTGTATAACTATCTTCTAGGCCTTAAAGATA
Source organism: Oreohelix idahoensis (assembly GCA_024509875.1). Classification (NCBI taxonomy): domain Eukaryota; kingdom Metazoa; phylum Mollusca; class Gastropoda; order Stylommatophora; family Oreohelicidae; genus Oreohelix; species Oreohelix idahoensis. Next base: position 153,884 of record JAMPIV010012898.1, read on the forward strand.
ATAACTCATCAGGACTTGACGGAGTCAGTAATCGAATACTGCGTTACGCGGCTCCAGCTATTAGTGATTAGCTTACATTCATATACAATCAATGTATCGCAAGGAGTTACTTTCCGAGGCACTTTAAAGTCGCTAAGGTATATCCTCTCTTAACACCTGGCTCTTCCGACAATAATAACTTTGGTAACTATAGGCCAATCTCCTTAACATCATCGCTATCCAAACCACTAGAAAAACACATACATAAAATAACACTACAACCCACCTAGTTAACAACGGCTTGCTAATTGATAGTCAGTCGGGGTTTAGACCTAAACATTCATGTCACACAGCTCTAAGATGATTGATAACTGGCACTTAAATATTAATAACGATAACATATGTGTGGCAGTGTTTGTAGACTTTAAAAAAGCATTTGATATGATAGATCACGCTATTTTAATTAGAAAACAAGAAGCATCAAAAGTAAACCTTCAACTAGTGACGATAATTAAATCATTCCTGTCAGACAGAAAACATGTAGTTTCTTACAATAACTCTTGTTCAAACCCAACCGTAATAAATACCGGCGTTCCTCGGGGCTCTATTCTTAGGCCTCTACTTTTTGCCATATACTGTACATTAATGACCTTCCACTACACGTCGAGCACACATCCTGTGACCTATCTGCTGATGACTGTACTGTCTACACGAGTGATACAAGTTGCAACACACTCGAACTATCGTTACAAAAAGATACAGATAATCTGATTAAGCGGAGCATCGGAAATCGCATGCTAATAAATATAATTAAAACAAAATGCATGTTAATAATATCAACTAGACCCAAAAAAATTACAAAATTCAGAGAAAACAACACTTCAGATCTACATTGGTACCTCACCAATTGAAAACGTTAATGAACATAAAACTCTAGGAATAGTCGTTGACCAGCATCTACATTGGAACTCACATGTACATGCACTGACCAAGCAAACGGCACAGAAAGTTTACCAGTTAGCTAAAATCAAACATTTCCTAGATGAAGAAGCACGAAAATTGTTCTATATATCTCACATACAAACAAACCTTGACTATTGCTCCACAATCTGGGATGGTTGTTCTATGTCCAACACAAAAAGACTACATTCACTACAAAAGCGTGCAGTGCGTCTAGTTTCTGACAACTGCCAAACGCAGTGTGTAAATCTATATAAAGATCTCAATATACTGCCTCTAAGAAAGCGCTTTCTGTTCAACAAAGCTAAATTTGTTCACAAAATCCTGTCACAGAATGCTCCAACATATCTGTGGCCAATGTTCAAATACAATGAAAGACGCAGTCAACGCCTTAACAAAATACTAGTGCCCAAGCCTAGGCTTGACTTATTTAAGAAAAGCTTAGCTTACTCTGCTGCTCATCTTTGGAACTATCTTCCACATTATCTAAAAAATAACAACCTCAGTCCCTATTCATACAATCGTAGACTTTTCGAATACTTTATGAGTTCTGATTATCTGCCCCCCTAATGTGATTATTTTTCCGAACAAATGATATAATATCGAATGTAGGTTTAATGATGATGTTTGTACTTTTCAACATATTTTATTTCTTGGTGATACTTAGTTTGTACTTTTCAACATATTTTATTTCATATTTATAATTAGATACTGTGAATGTGAGTATGCTATTATTTTACCTTTACAACGTTGAATTCCTTTACATTGATGGGTAAAATGCATGTGAGAATAAATGAAATCAGTATAAAAGACACTCTCGACCGGCAGGGACAGACAACTATTTTTCGACTCAGGACAGGGCATAACAAACTGAATAAACACATGCACAAGCTACGATTGTCTGCTTCACCACTGTGCACATGTGGATTAAACGAACAAACTGCTGAGCATGTTCTACAGGACTGTCCTCTGTATGACCAGTTAAGAAAGATATACTGGCCCAATGACTCAACACTAAACTCAAAGCTATATGGAGTTAAAGAGGAACTTCAAACAACAGTCGAATTCATCATGAGAACTCGTCTGACGGTGTAATCATCAAAGTTGCGATCGCAAGAAGAAGAAGAAGAAGAAGTATAAAAGACGAGAGAAAGGAAGGGCAGAATGTCAGACGGGCCTGTGTGCCCAATTCTCAACCCTTTGAAAATAAAGTTCGTTCGGGTAAATCGATCGCTTACTGATATTGGCGAGTACAAATAGTCCTACATTTTGGCTCGACATATTCCATCACTTCATCGAAGTGAACTCGTTCATCTACAGACAGGTCCCTGAGAACAACCATCTGTTTCTCTCTGCTCATGTGTACGACTGTCCGCTACCTTGATGTTAGGTCGCCGTTCATTCGTTCCTCAGCAACGTGTGCTGCTTTGGCAAATGTCGTACCATGTTTCCACGTGACGTCTTTAACAATGTCTATCCATCTTACTCCCAGGCGTCGCCATGTCCTGTAGCCAGATCCTCTACTGATGTAGCCCGTGATGGTAGCTGACATGACTGCATTCTGACGATGGTGTAGGTTCCATCGTATTTTCCATCTCCTTACTGCTGGGGTAGTATGCTATTTCGACCAACTTCGACAGTGTAGCTAGGCGGTGGTGCCGTTCGCAAGGTCCTGGGTTCAGTTCTCCGGAAAGTCACTCACTTCTGCTGTTTTTGTGTGTATATATACACACACAGTGATTCGCTTCCATGGCTAGGCGGTGGTGCCGTTCGGGAGGGCCTGGGTTCGATTTTCCGGTAAGTCACAAACCTCTGTTGTTGTTTTTTTTGGTGTCTGGTTTTCTACTTCTTTATTTCTCACGAGTGCCTGATACATATCTTTATATGTGTAATATTTACGTGTTTAAACCAGTTCATTAGTTTTCAGATTATTGTGCAATGTTTGAACGTTCGGTCGGGAGAATTCCTTTTGGTGTGATAGTACCGTCACTTCTGTCATCTTATGAAGAATTCCAAGTGATCTGTATACATTTCAAGTAATAGGAATACGTTGCAGGTCAAATAAACAGTCACATTCTGCTCGAATACATCACACAGGAATAATGGATGAATCGGCAACTACTGCCGTACCGGAATACGAGCGTCGGAGTTATCAACTTCCGTGTTTACAGGGGTCAAACAGGCGTGACGGGCTTATGACCTCCGACCTTTGCATGTCACGTGGCCAAGCGCACGTGCTGTGAATACGATTGAGTGCCGAATGAGGGACACGCGACCAGGAGGACTATTATAAGGGTAGAAGGAAGTTGTGCCGATGGTCAGGCAGTGTGTGAGCTGCATGATAAATGTGAATATATAAGGCAATGTTTGGATTGGTTGGTATTTCGGTAACGTTTGTTTGTTGAGAATCAGGTCTAATCCCAGAGCGCGAAAACAGTTGAGTTTTAATTCGTCAGCGTTGATCGGGGTGCAGACGTCTTGAAATTCTCTACAAATCTTTCTGTCCCGGACAATTTGTTTAAAGTTCTGTCCACGTTGTCTGTATCTTTTTTATACATGTCTAGTCATTTTTTCCGTCTGTTGTGTGTGTGTGTGTGTTTTGGTCTCCCTCTATTATTCTACCAGGGGATTCCAAAGCAAACACTGTCTTGTGTTGCTAACAGATGACTTCTTCAACGCTTCTATTCACCTTCAATTGTTCTTTCCACACCAGTGATCCTATTGCACCACTTGTAATCCAGTTCTGTGTAAGCCTTCATTTGCTATCGTCTGTAACTTTGTGAATATTGTTCTTCGTGTCCTCCGTGTTTCACCGCCTTTTTCATTTTTTTTTAAAAATAGTTTTTTATTTTTTTTAAAGGAAGTGGGAGAACATCGAGCTAGCATCAGATGTTCTTCATTTGCCACTGCTCATCCACCATTTTGATCTACCCTGTTCAACCTAATTGTTGGTTATAATTGGGTTCTTCTTCTTCTTTGTTCGTCCTGAAAAGGACGTTGGGTTCGTTGTGTCTGTTTACAGCGAAGCCTTTCGGCCGACACATCCGACTTCAGCACGGCATTTTTAGGACCGGGTTTGCCTTCCCTCTTCGATCCTTACTCTCTCAGCCAGACTGCAATGATACAGCATGTTTCCAGGACCACCATTTGGAGGTGGAGGGAGGTCTTGGTCAGCTCTGGTTCGCTGACCCTGACGCAAGCAGTCTAGCTATGGGTCGCTGACTGCATTGGGTTAATTAGGGTAGTTTTATTTTCAATTGTATTATACTGAGCTACATATTGTCCTCTTTTGTCTGCAACTGATTGCTGTTGGTGGTGATTTATGTTAGAATTAGTTATTATTATTGACTGTTGTTGTTGGCAGTTTTCAAGTGTCGTCTTGTTTGTATTACATTATTGTTTTTCATTACATTTATAGCATTTCATAGCCGTTATCTGAGTTGAAACTTCTGAACTCTGTGTTGGTTGCGATCTGCTTCCACACACGTCCAAATGCAATACTTTACTGGCAAAAGGCCAGAAATGGATTGTGACCAAAGGTGAACTATTACATTAAACAATATTGTAAAGTAAAAATACCAGAAACGTTCCGGCTTCTAAGCATTCATTAGGAAATAAGACGGACACAGTATAGATAGGTTGTGAAAGATAATATAGAGCTGGTCCCTGTATGAACAAACAACAACAACAACAATTATAATTTTCGTCTTACTAGTTAAAAAAAACAAATATGTGTAACCAAGTTAATATGATGACACCATAACCAAGTGGGACCAAGATCGATAACGCTTTCAGTATTTGCATTCAATTTTTGTTTTGTACCGGCAAAATTCGCTGGCTCCGGGTTCGATACCGAGTAGAGTTACGTTCCAGTCCACTCAGCTGTAAATGGGTAGCTGACACTTCTCATGAGAAAATGAAGGCAAAGGCAGCGAGGAAAGGAACCTGACACCCCACGTCATAAAACCAAGACATAGTATAGTCAAGTCTCTTACACGTCCGTGCCATAAGGCAGTATTCGGTAGTGGTCTACCTTTTCCTGTTTTCCCTCTCACTAGTATTGTACACTTGTCAAATATGTCCAAGTTGATCTGCCGCACACTGTGCGACATTTACAACGAACGATCAACCTCAACATTGAAACTCCTGACTGCTATCATCCATGAATAGGTTCACCACCTCTCCTTGACCTGCCAACATGAACACAGCTCACTGACGTCCACTCTATGGACAGTACGGGATCTATTTAAGTGTCCACCAAATGATAGAGGTACTTTCAACGTTAGCTCCGCTCGTGTCTTCTATCTGCCAGAGTTTTATACAGTTATCACACTGCACGGACGTCTGCCAATTTTAATGTGGCAGTCACTCCCCTTAGATCTCGTGTTCAAAAACGGCGGATGGGAGCCTGTAATTACGACAATAATGGATGTGAACGATCTGCCACGTTGGAATAACCAAGGTGTCCGGAACGGATTTATACCCAAGGACAACGCGGGCGGAAATTTACCTTTCGCCAGAACGCATCCCTGTTGTCTTCATCCCAACGCTCGTCTTTTAAAACGATTGATAATTAAAATAATCGCCTAGTTAGCAGTAGAGCACACAGCCTGAACATAGAAAGTTCATGAACACTAAAAAGGAATAGGCAGTCCCGTAACAGATACTGCCGTAGTGTAGTGGAGTGTTAGAGACTTCACTATACTAGGTCCAGCTTCGAGAAGGGGGAGGGTGACCAGTTTCCTTCCTACCTGTATTTGCCTTCCCAAACTCAAGAGCAGAGTCAGGTACCCATTTACAACTGGATGGACTGTGAGTGTGAAGCCACCGTGTTTTGAAACTGGTACCTTTACCGCAATACGCTAGCGCTGTAACCACTCTGTCAATCTGACGCTCACATGAGCACTAAGCTAAAGATTCTAATGCTCTGTTGGCAGACTTAAATTGCGACCGCGATGAACAACAGCCAAGAATAGTTGACGATAAGCGCCTGAAGAAAAACATAAAACTCTACGAAACATACTTCTTCTTCGTCCACTCTCATGAGTCAACTTGAATATGTTCAAAGGAAGCAATGGTCAGTCTGAGGCTGCTGACATCTCCATAGATTTTTTCTAGGAATGTTACTGGCGATATGTGCTTTCTCTTATATGTTGGGCACCTTTACAGTTGATGCTCAGCTGTCATTATATCGGTGCCACAGTTACACTCATCAGTAGTTCATATCTTTAACTTGTTGAATAGATGGTTTCCCAATCTGCTGTGACCTGTGCGAAGTCTGAACATTACCACTTGTTCATTTCTGCTGAGCTGGTAATGCGCATTATTTTTATTGTGGCCTAGATATACAAGAAGTGTTTCTCACTCTGAAGATTCACCGCAATCCGCTCCACAGATCACACAAAAAAAAACCCAGCAAGAAGAATGCGTGTAAGACAATTACGTCAATTTTTAGTACCCAGTTCGATGTCAACAAAGAGTACACATGACCATCCGTATGGCGTTATCGTGAATTCTTGTCACAGAATGGATTGGGGCGACCCGTTCTTATTCCTAATCTCTGTTTCACTACGGCAGTAATCGGTACATTTGTGGTACGGATTTTATTGAAGCAGATATTTTGTATCTACATTTTTTCGCTACTTTCAGTATATTGTGTCTTGTCTCTTTATCTGACACTCCTGGTGGATGATAATACTAAACATTTGCAGGAGCGGCTGAGAGAAAATTATCAACAACCAAGTTGGTTAATCGCAGGCGCGGCCGATATCAGTACACAGATTAACACGTACATCGCCCAGCGCAATCTGCTTAATCACTGATAAGGCACGGGTGCGTCTCCGCCAAGGTTGTAAAGAGATGGATTTTGTGTGTGCTCAAGCAACAGATAAGACATTACTAAAGCGAAAGTAATAATTGGTTACATCTTACATACATTGTCGTGTGAGGTTACCGACCTGTTTGTGAGTTGGTACACAGGGCAATCGGATGTTTACAGCTCATTGTCAGAAAAGTAATGTTTGACATTTTGCACTAGATGAGTCATGCAAAATATTCAAATCAGATTGACTGATCATTTGAGCTCAATAACAAACAGAGTGGGGTAAGACAGTGAATATAACCTGACACATTTCAGTGTTTTTTCACTGTGAGATTCACGCTTGCCAAAGACACCAGACGTGCCAGTTAGAATTCAGAATTTCCATTTATCAGACTGGACACCTTTTATTGGAGTATTCATCAGGACTTACAATTCAGCCCAGGAAATCTCTATCATTTTAATAAGGAAAGCCGCTGTCTGGAGAAACTGAAGGACACACAATGAGTCAGAAAGGGAATTAAAGTTCAAATTAGCGACCCCAAGAACACGTGTAATAAGGCAACTGCCAGTGCCTTTTATTCACCTGAGCAAAAAGCCAGGATTGGCGTAAGTTGTGATTTTACATTCTTTATTTTATTACTAACATGTGAAATAACGTATATATGTATAATACCATGTGAATTTAATGTGAAAATCGCCAGTGGATGGCCCAGTCATTTGAGGCTGGCAACCTCTGCGTATAGAAAGACGATTTCATGAACCACCACTGCACGGGCTGGTGACTGCTTTATTGCTAGTTTCTTAAAGAGGACTAAACGCATAAACAGTCCCAGGTTCCATACGGAGCAGGGAGGGAAAGATGAAAGAAATGATGTACATTCTAAGTATACTACTTACAGTTCCAAACCAGTGTAAATGTCTATGTGAAAATATTTATTTTAAAATTAATGAAAGTTTCAAACTTGTCAATCAGTGTAAATATAAATGAAAACATATTCAATTTATATTGTGAACACTTTTCAATCAATGTAAATGTAAACATAATCTTTCTGTACTATTAACCTTTCAATTTAAATGTAATGTAAAGCTAAAGCTATTCAATTTAAAAGTAAAGAAAGTTTTATCCCGAGGGATTAAATTTAATTCTCATCGAGGGTAAATTCTGAGATAAATGGGATGGTAGAATAGAAGAAAGGGGACACATAAGTACGTGTCGGGAAACGCAAAACTCAGAAGAGCGTTTCGTTTCTATTCTTTATCAAAGTTATTGGTGGTACCAGCAGAAAGTACTATCTCTGGAACAAGAAGGGAACAGTAGCCTAAGCTTTAAGACGAGGGACCAACTTTGTAGACTCTCCTTGACATTTCTGGGAAACGAGCTACACCCGGCAACCTTGACCAGCGACGAGCGTAAGCAGTGTAAAAGAACCAACCTATCAGCGGGAGCAGAAACTACTATTGGCAGCTAAGTGCTAAATATCCGCTGCCAAAGTGAACTTTTTTCCCCATCGACTCTACTATAAATCAATGATGAAACTTTTCTCCTAAACTATTCAATTATTTTGAAACTGTTAAAACTTAAGTGATTATTAAATTTTGTAATTTTACAAATTTCACGTCGATTTAATACTTTTAAATTTTTAATGTTTGTCTCATGTGACGGCGCCTAGTATTATTACTAAAAACCCAGGTAATAAGGAATGCCCGTAAATGCTTATTGTTTTCAAAATCGTGCTTGAAGGTTTGATTGTAAACAGCAAATTTCAACAGTCAGGGAAAATTCTAATAGTGGAGTGTATTTGAGAAGTCCAAGTAGTTATACGAAATATTCTTTATTCATTTTGTTTGACGAACATTGGCATTTTCAACCTTATTTCTGGTGGGGAGGAAAGGAAAAACTGCCAGCTTTAGCCTCGATGACAAAAGGGTTACTACTTTCAGAAGTCGTGTTATGGCATGTCTGGACTCTGGAAAAACCTAACGAAATAAAACATCGATTCGAAACTTTCAATAAACTAGATCGAACTCACTTGATGTGGAGAAAACCACATTACAATTCGTAGCAGGGGTCAGCGCTGGTTCACTGATGGCCCTGGTTGATAGTGGATGTCCGGACGGTTATACACATGTCCTAACGTGGGAGTCAAAGGCTTTTTGTTCTCAATAGGGGATGCGCCAGGTTGCTCCACACCTAAAGAAAGAACGCCTTATGTTGTTTTGACTCTTGCTACTGAGATAACTGTCTCAGGCTCTGACTGGTTACTATGATGCATCAGTCTTTATACTAGTCCGGTGCTATGGCTTGCCGGATGAAATTATTTCTAATTGGAGTTAAGACCGGAAACCTTCTTATGATTGGTCTTGGGGCCTAGCTGACTGTTAAAATAATCTATAACCTAACTAACTACGAAATTTCTAGTCTAAAATTATTGTTACTAAGTGAGAATGACCAACCATTGTTCTAGGTTATCTCTAATCTAAATGTATCCGTCCTAACTAGTATGGAGGCCACACAAGGTATGATGACATCATGGGTTCGTGTGTACCATGACTGCTGATGTCATTGATTCTTGATCTAGTGTTTATTTTTTACTAACTAGTCACTCATAAGTACTTTACTTTAATTCTAATAGGTGTAGCGACGTAGTAGGCCATACGGTTACACTCAGTCAATTTACTACACACACTCTAAACAGAGCTATACCAGATTAATAAGAATTCCACTAAGTAAATCAGAGGTGGGGGCTTAACGAGCTAAAATTAATCATTGCTTAATTCTTTTTAAAAGTGGTCGGCAGATTCTAGAATTAACGTGCTCAGACAAAGCAGCATTGCTTTCGCTTATCTGAATATCTTGTGAAGACACCCTTTGTGATAGAAGTGTCATTACCCTTCTATCTATATATCTGCCAAGAGTAATCTTGTGCGAAGGTGACACATTTGAAGCCCATATTAGATACTCTTGAGTTTTGGCCACTGTTGGACCACTAATGCAATGCAGGGGAGGCAATATCGTCACTATTCGGACCAACCAGTCACACCTACTAAAAGGATAAGGTTATGTGTTCGAAATACGTCTGTTTTAAATATAACTTACTTTCAGTGCCGTACCTATAATGTAAGGGGCCACTGGGCAAAACTTAAGAGGGGCACTCCTTATATAATGAGCGCAACAACTATAATCAATGTTTATTTGCCGAGTATGGTCAAGTCTAAAAAGTGTGGGTGTTGTCGGGAAAGGTTCTTTCGAGGATAAGATATTTATCGGTAGATGATGGCGTAAATAGAAGATAATGACCGGATGTAAAGAAAATGGAATGATCGAATTTGTGGTCTGATTCGTCACACTAGTCTAGCGTTTGATACCAAATTCCAACATCTTTGCCTTGTTGATTCATTTACTGCAGTGTTGTTCTCTGTCATGGATTTGACTGTTAATTTTATTTTACCAACACGTCCCATTTTTCTTACTCTTTTAATGTTCTGGTTTCCTCGATTGTTTTGCACTTTCAGTTTTCATTTCTTCCAGATTTTACCTACGCAGCCCATTATTCCCCTCTCAGACCCCACCCGCGGTTTTATTTCGTTCTGGCCTTCATTATAAATTCAACACTTGGTCAGTAGTGGTCAGTACGATAATATTACCTAAGGTGCTTACTTACTTAGTCGTTCCCCTTCTACCGTGAGGTGTAGAGGTTTGGAAGAGAGAGCGCCAGACTATCCTATCGGCTGCCTTCCTCCTGGCCTGGTTCCATTCTAGTCCTCGATCCTTCAAAGATTGTCTAATGTTGTCCTCCCAGCGGACTCTGGGTCGTCCTCGGGGTCTGGATCCTTGGCTCTTTGTTTCCCATGCTTGTCGTGGTATCCGATCTTCTCCCATTCTGCAGACATGTCCAAACCATCTTAATTGGGACTGTTCTACTTGGGTCTGCAGGGGGTAGGATTTAAGGCCTTGACGTATCGTCTGGTTGCGTACCATGTCTCTTCTTGTTACTTCAACCACCTTCCTCAGATACCTCATTTCTGAGGTTTGGACCTAAGGTGCAATGATAATATTACCTGTGTTGTCTGACTAGGGGAAGCACGTGTGGCTCGTAACAGGTTTGATCTCCAGCGAGAAATAGTTTCTGTGAAGCGAACCGCTAGCCTACTACAGTCGGTAGCGGGAGCAAAGGGAGACAAAACTCACGTCCGTTCTGACATTTTTGTTGTGGCCCTTGAGCGCTCACAGAATAATATTATGTCATATGTAGGAAATTTTCTCGCGGTTGTTGTCTCTGATGTAGTCTCTAGAAATAACTTTTTTCTTACTCATGATTACGTTACGCCGAACATCGGTGGGAACACACGATGCCAGGTGGCAGTGGGTAGCGTCTCTGGTAGACTATAAATCTAGATAGGTTTACTCAGTCAAGTACACTCGTAAATTTTTCCTGCCCGTAGATGACAAAATGAGACTAAGGCAGATGTGGGCACAACAAAACTAGATTGTGTTGCCTATTCTCGTCATCTCTGGGTAAGGTGACATCTCTTGTAATATTTATAATATGAATAATTCATGCTAACTTTATATATAACTAATAGTTGTGTGACTTGAATTATTTTAGGTGATTTCTCCCCGGTAATTAATTCAGTGATAATGTAGCGCCGTCACCGCCTTAGTTAACTGGCGCTTAAGCAGTTAGGTGTCTCCGGGTGTTATTGTTTACAATGGGTTAATGGTAAACTTACGATAACAGATACTTACTAGGCGAATAACCTCATCGTCCGTTCAGTGCTTACCATGGGTTAAGAGTAGGCTAAAAGCTGTCCTTACTTAAGGAAACGTCAGTGGTGTGAGTTATTCACTTAAAACAGACTAGTGATGTGCGTGCGCTATAACACTTGAATTAAAAGAGGTAGTCCCTTATTACTTTCTGAGAGAAACTTCTAGTGGTTGTGTGGAATTATTATATGCCTACTTGTGTAGTTAGACACCAGTTTAGAACTTTCACGGCAATCCAGAAAGCAGCCACAAGCCAGAGATATAATTATACCTTATGTTTAAGTCACAACTGTATTATTATAGCAATAACATTGCATTTTCCATGTATTCAATTTTGGGGAGGTTATTACTTGTTCCTCTTTGAGTATCGACCCCAAGGGGCGCATACCATTTATTATGTAATGTCTAATGCTGTATTTTTATGTAAATTCACTTAATGTGGTAAGATGAATAGCATATCCACTCAGCTGGAACTACAGGGTTAGGTTCCCGTATGTTGAGTTGGAAGAGGATGGAGTAGATTTTGCTGACAGGTACATGTATGTACCAGATATATTAGCCTATGCGGGCGCATGCTAATAATTGATAGAGTGGAAGTAACAGAAGAGCGACTCATACGGATAAAGACAGCCCGTGACTATCACAGCAACGATAACAATAATTTTAAAAAATCCCATAGTGGAGCATAACTGTTTATTATAACGTTAGTGTAATTTTATTGGTTGCTTGATGTAAAGGTTGGTTCTTTTTGGGTCTCAGTTTCAGGGCACCCCATTGCTACTGCAGGATTCCAGTCAGGCGGCGAACGTAATATTCTCATCGATCTCACGGTTCCTGAAAGCAATTAGCACCACGAGTTGTCACCTATACCTGAAGAAACCCCTTTCTACGCCATCGCTCTAATAGAAAATTAGCTCATGCAGTGTGTAACGAGCCAAAGCAAATCTGGAAGCGCAGTTGGCAGTAGTGGTTTCCTACTCTCCTCTTGATCACCAAGTCAAAGCATTGTGGCTTCCAGCATATCCATCAGCGCAGCGTCTTCAGCAGAATTGAAAACACCAGACTGCGTGCTTAAACGGAGCACTCAGTCACAAATAAAGTTCAAGCCAGTTAAACCTGATTTAACATCAAGTTCGCGGGCCTATTTCACGCGCCTGGATAATAGCGCAATGGACCATTTGTCCTAAATTGACCTCGTCTTGTGTGTGTTTCCGGTCATTCAAGACCCCCGCACGTATTAGCGGTCAGCCGAGTATAGACAGAGTAATCTACAACCTATCTCGTTATTAGGGTGTAATCACCGGTGCATATATAGCGCCTACAGTGTATTTATTGTGTAATTCATCACCTATAGGAGGATATATACATATAAAGACACTAACTGGAGTTATTGAATGTGGTTCCCCAAAAGCGGAAGGATTGAGAACTTTGTTTATTTATTTCTCGGTGTTTTTTTACAGGACGGGTTTTTGTGTGGTGGTGAATTGTTTTGTCCATTGGTGCTTAATTGGATATTTGTTAACGATGTGAATATTGATGCCTTTATTATGTTGTTGTGCTGATATACTTATTTTCATATATATTTCTTCTTTCAAGAACCTTTAATAAATTTTACTCATTTATTAACGAGCTGTTCACGACCTTTTATCCATACTTAATATTACAAGCTCTTACTATCGTCTCTACTTTGAACAGAGAAAGGAGAGAGAGCTGGTGGTGCTTAAGGCTATATAAGTGTGTTGAGGCTTGGAAAGAGAGATAGCTTTAATGAATCCTCTCCCAGGTTTGTCTCAAGGTCACCCTATTTACACATTATCTGTGTGTTGTCTATAATTCTGCCAGTCCACTCTCATTTTCGATTACACTACAACTGTCTAACTCGACAAATACTCTAACACTTTAACTTAACCACGACATTCTCTAACAGGCGATCGTCAATTTTCCTTTGTATCTCTCCCGTATCCATATCCAGTGACCCCACTATGGATGCTCTCGAAGCTAGACTGTAACCTCTCTCACTGACCAGGGCAGTAGATTCAGACCAGTTAATGAAGACTCGAGGCTTCCATGGATATATTTCATTCATGCCGTTAAAAAAAAAAAAAAAAATAAGATGTACTGTTGTGTAAACGTAGTTGTAATTCATCAGGCGGAAAACAATGAACAAAAAGAATAGTAAAATATCTGGATATAGTAATGTTTGCATTAACCCGATTTCCTTTATATGGAAGTGAGTCAATTAGTAAACAAGTAGGAAACGCACGCAAGGCCACAGAGATGTAGCTTTACAGAAGAATATTAAAATAGCTCGGACAGCTAAACAGAGTAATAAGAATGTCCTGAACGAGGTCAACGTACACAAGAAGCTTATTGCTACCGTTAGAAAGAAGCAATCCACGTTCTGTAGGCACGTTATGAGAAGAAGGAAGCTGGAATATATCGTGACAACTGGAAAGATTGAATGTATCGTGACAACTGGAAAGATTGAAAGAAAAAGAGGTTGAGAAGGACAAAGGAAAAAGAGTATGACACAGAGAGAAGATACAGGACATCGTGACACGTAAAAAGTCAAGAGAAGAGTTGATAAAAAGAACAGGGGACAGAAGCTGCAGATAGATTTAGTCACCAATACACCAGACATGGCTCTTGAAGACAAATACAAAAATGTTTATATAGCTGTGACAGTAACAGTAGTAAGTAGTTGTTGTCGCTGTATTACCAAGCCACAGCAGTAGTCGAAGTGGTAGCTGTAGTCACTGCGGTAACAAGGCTGGAGTAATGTACATGACTTTGCTCCACGTGGCCATATTTTATCATGTCACTGGGAGCCGCGCTAGCGTAGTGGATACAACACCGCTCTGGCGACCGGGTGATACAGGATCAAACCCGGGCGACGGCATTTGAGGATTTTTCGTCGACCGGGATTTGGACTGGATTAACTCGAGACCTGGCGAGGACATTTGAAGGAGTGTCGTCGACCAGGGACTGGCGGCTCCTGAGCCGACCTAGCTGCAATGGGTACCTCCGAAATCGGCGAGTATTTGCCTGAATGGCGAGGGACGCTTGTCTCTGTACAAGAAATAAAGGGATACTCACGTAAAATCAATGTCAGGTTAGACATAAAATAATAACCTGAGATTTCGCCTCGAGTGTTAGCGGGCGAACGAAAAAAAAAAAAAAAATCATGTCACTTCTAGCTCCTTATGTAGCGTGAAGCCACACCGGCAGTCGGTCCACTTGTATGACGCCTGGCACCACACAATTCATGTCCATCTACAGTGCTGGTTTCTGTAGAAATGTGTGTCACATGATCTGGTTGTCAGCTCCATGCCCAACTTCGTATAAATCGCCTCTAGACGACACGCATGAGCGAGCAGTCGTCCTATACATTCTTTGTTTCCTAAGTCTCCCGGGAACTTAAGGGACATGTCCCGGTATTTAGAAATCACAAAAGTCTAAAAACAACTGTCAAGACGGGCATATTTATAAGCAAGATATTATTCAGGTTGTAAAATGTCCCAGTTGTCAAAATAACTAGTTGTAGCTACAGTGATGGTAGCATTAGTTTGAAATGTTCTAGCAGTACGGAACAAAAATACAGTTTTAAACAAAAATGCTCCAATACATAGGTTGTCAAATAGCTAGCAGGACCGGTGTAGGAGGCACCAAGGACTTAACGGTAGGAAGCACTGTACAGTGCCTCCTACCTGACGGTAGCGGGCACTGTACAGTGAGCGATACCTAGGTACTGCCCACTATAAGGGGACCTTACCTGCCTAGGTAGGATGCACTGTACTTGGGTAGGAAGGACTTAACATTTTAAAGGTAAAAATAAAAAAAAACGGACACCCGTACATAAATATAATTAATGCTGTATTGTATGTATTGAGAAATGGAAGTGCCAGTAAAACCAAGGCCATAATACATGATAATTACGTTTTTATTTCTACTTGGCAGTGTATAAATAAAGAGTATTAATAAAGTAAAACTGGATAGATGACATTCCTTCGACATATAGATCCAACCAACGAAAATCATTACACGTCAGTTAAAAATCTGTTAAACATATGTATATTGCTTATTTAGTAACTACTATTACCAAAAGAGCATTAAATACAAATTTTTTTAACCTTAATATAAAAAGTCAAATAATTTATAACGTCATCTGCTCGCATTGTGAAATGTGTTGTTGTTTGCGTTTGCTTGACCATTTCTCACTCTTACATACTGGCCTTTTCTGAGCGGTATGTAGGCCTACGGTTGTGTCGTAGTTTGCGATATCTGCGCCTTTCGGCCCGACACATCCGATATCAGCACAGCACGCAATTTTTGCGGGTTAGCTTTCTCTGCCATCTCACGCCCATATGTATGCTTTACCTCATGTCCATACAATGGTGCAGTGAAATGACTGCGCCAGTGCATTGTGAAATATATCTTCTCTGTGGCCACAACATACTTATAGCGGAGCGGGCAACGAAGTTTATTTTTTCGTCCGTAATAAGTTAAATTGTAATCAAGTTAAGTTGTTGTAGATAACTATCTATTTTGAATTACGATACAAGAGCACATAAAAACACACAAATCTGTATGAAAGTTTTAAAAAAAAATTATTTTTCGTTTAAAGTTGACAATTTTCACATCTGATTTTCAGTTATCTTCATTTTTTATTTTTTCATTAAGTTTCACTTTAAAAAATTAGTTCAGTTTACTTAATGTTAATATACAATACAATACAAAATAATATTAATTTCTAAAATAAAATAAATAATAGCTTTGTTAACATTTCAAAATACCCCCATCAGGCAGTGCGTTACCGCTGATTTCAGTGGGAGACAACAATTGGAAAGCGTGTTGTTCCGTTGTCCCAGACCCCCCCACTGAGTTTGACCTCAAAGTTTTTATAAACCAGGTAAATTGTAAATTTCGTTTTCGCGCCCTCGACATCTCCTACGAGGGTTTTCTATGGGAACTGAAAAATAGTAGCATGGAAACGACACCAACTCTTCGCCAAATAAACCCCCATACTGAAAAAACAGTGGCACTAAAAAATGCTAAATAACTACAGATGGCGGAAGAAATTTGGAACACTCCAAAGGGCTACCGGATATGGTAGAAACCAGTCAGACTCTAACATAAAAAAAAATAGTTATCTTAAGGTATACTCCGAATAACGTTGCAAACTTGTGGTCTATGTGGCCGTTACCCCTCTAGATATCTCGAGATACCACAAATAGTTCCAGGAACCTTTAAACCACAGAAAGTGCCATCAATACCATATTGGCGGATTGAGTCCTTACTAATAGACGTTCTTAGACCTAAAACGGCAACTTTGAACATAACACTTCTGAGTAGAACTGAACACTGCGTCTGAGCTCATTCAAGAGGTAGTGCTTTCCCATCACGGATTTTTGGGGACTTACCCTATCTGATGAGGACACGGTCTTAAACCAGGGTACTGAATAGCTATGAACAAAAACCTGACACCGAATACTAAAGGTATGTAGTTCGTCTTCGTTAACCAACGCACTACCTTTTATATAATATCAATAAACCTGCTTCACAGTTTTGACCTTGGTTAAATAGATTTAGATATGGGATATTGGGGATGGAGAGAGGACACTCAGAGAGGATAGGATCTACCCCTCGCTGATTAAAATATAATTAGATTTAGAACACTCTTTCTTCAGTAAACCTAGATTATGAGCCGTTTGCAATTTGACAGAATGAGCAGGAAATGTACGAGAAGAGTATATGATCAAATGGTGTGACGTGATGTATGGTTGGCACTTTTCTATCTTCCATCATGTGTCGTGCCTCAGGATCGTGAATACTTTGTCAACCCGAATGACTACCAGATAGTGTACGACTGTTGCCAAGCTTTCCCTCATGGTTGTCGTACGCTCAGAGTAAAATATTTCGCCAGTCATCGGATAGACATCGAATGAAACGAAGTGGACTTCCATGGCAGTGAGTGCGGATGGGAAATCCTATGTATCACGATAAGATTGAAGATTCAGCATAATAACAGTAACGACCTCAGTCGAAGACTAGGGACAACAGGGATCATTACTGGTGACACGAGCTGTGGTATATGCGTATTGCGTTTGGTGTCTTGTATCTGTAGTTAGGTCACGTTGATGGCTTCCCCACATAATAATGTCATGTCACGGGAGTGGCTGATTGATGGGAAACTCCCTGGACTGATCTAAGCCTCATTTTTGTTTTTAACGACGCTGGGGTGGCTCTGTAAGTTGATGGTCAGGGTTCGCTTTCCCATCCTGGAAGTGCGGTGGGGGTGGGGGTTCTTGGGGTGGTAGTGGTTGGGGTTTGGGGGGTTTTGTTTGGGGGGGGGGGGGGGGAATGGGGGTGGGGGTGGTGTTTGTTTGGTATTATTATGAACCATAGGGTTTTTCTTGAGTTTGAGTTTTGACATATGGGGTTCTTACGTGTATTTGTTGTTAGTTTGGACCAGGGAGTTTTTGTATGTGCGTTCAGGTTGTGAGAAACAAGGTTGTTCTCGATAACGGAGGATCTGAGTTATTGTGCTATGAATCATCGTTGAACACGCTAGTTTGGGGCCAACGTGAGTTTAAGTCACATTCTGAGCTAGAATAAGGCGGGAGTAAGGTGACATTAAGAGTGGGTTATACTGTATGGTGGGACTGGCTTTAATGATCTCGAAGTGGGTAAGTGATACTGCCTGAGCCTGAAGCCATACACATTATAGCGAAGCGACGGAAGAGGGAGGCGTTGTCACCTGCCGGCGGTAACATGCAGCATTAGGACAAGATGGTATGTGGATGAGACTGGAAAGACAATAGGGGCGCTCTATGAATCGGAACATCGGAGCGGCACATGTGCACAGAGGGTACGTATTTCTCATCTTGTAATTGATAGTGCTGCGGAGTTGGATTAGGGGTTAGTGATGTGAATGGCAGTTAGAGAAGCCAGATGGCGTAGCAGATGGGACCAACCCTACTGATGTAGCATTTTCGTCGTTGCACTCACAAACTGATAGGTGTGCATATTTACTCCGTGGTCAAAATAGTTTCCTGATTGGAGAACGTGGCTTTCGGTCCTAGTCGAAATTTTCCTGTAGCACTTGCGTGAGAGGTTTGTGGTTAATTTGGCATATTTTCCCTCGATGACTGAAGAAGACTGGAATGGCCTTCGCCAATGTCCCCGGGTGAAGTGTCTAAGAAAAATGTGATTCATACAGTGGGAAGGCGAAATTCTGCATGGGGCCTGTAGCGTGACCAACTATAGCGACGTTTTAGTGTATGTATGGGGGGGCAAGCGTAGTGACTGTGGAATGCATGCACTGTCGATGCTTTTTCCCCGCTAGAAGTCGGGTACTTAAGATTAGATCGGTATAGTCACGCAGAGAGAACTGAGGCACTTACGATTTATTAGAGGGATGCTCATTAGCGGAGCACACTGGGTTAACCGACTTCTGTTTTGTCGTGTGTACGATTATTCTCGGGGTGATACATAACGTGGTTGTGTGCAAAAAGACCCCAGTAAGGTGGGTCAGTGTATTCCCATGTTAGGTACAAATGATGGCACAGACTAATAGGGCTGAGGGGGATTGTGTGATAGGTGATAGGGAGTGGGGCAAGGACTATGTCATAGCGTTGCGACATGCAAGGAATTGGGGAAGTGGTGGGCAATTGGTATAAATTGACTCCATACAGGTTAATGTTGAGCAGAGAGCGGTTTGAAGACGAAGGAGAGTCTGGCAAGTGTGAAATTTCGTCATTATCGGGGAGTGAGTGTGTGGAATTAGGGACGAGTATGATATTCTTTACGTTGTGAAGTCAACGGTCTTAGCGATGGTGTGTGGACGTTTTTTGAAAAAATTTAACTAGGCTTGATGCTAGCCGTGTGGAGTTTGGATGTGCATAAATCGACCAGGCGGCGTGGATAGAGCTCTCTTTCGTGAATGTTCATTCTCGCTCAAGACTACCCGAACATCGATGTATACCTGAAGGAAGAAAGCATTTATGGCAAACAGGGGGCATTGACTTGACAATCGTGCAGCAGGAGATGAAAGGGTTGGTTCCTGACGAATGGTGAGAAGCGATAAATACTGGGCCGAGATGTAATAGCAGTGTAACAGGAGTCGGTATCACTGTAGACTGTGTTGTTGTTCGAGAGATTTATCAAATATATAGTTGATTTGGCGTAATAAGGTCCCCCACTTTGGGCGCTGGAGGTTGAGCTGAATTGGCGGGAATAGCTCGTGCCTCTATAGGTGTTTGTGAACGTTAAGGGCCTGGCTGCGGCGCTGTCCATAAAAGATATGCCCAAATAACGCCCTCATTTCACGTAGTGCTAAAGGATAACTTGACACGACTAGCTTATCCAACTAGGAAATTACTACACGGTGTAATCAAAGTGGAATGCTTGAGGTAATTGTGTGGCGACGATTGTAACTGCCAGGTTAGTCATGACTGCTCAGGAATAGACACTGGATGACCAACTACTCGAACATGTCCCTTATTGATATGGACCCAGATAGGACGGCGAATAGAGGAGGCCACTTGTCATAACAGCGTCGAATCCGAAGCAGTGTATCATGAAGATTGATTTAAGCGATGGAATCAAAGTTGGTGCCATACGGTACTGACGGATGGTCTCTGGCTCCGAGCATTATCATGAGACAGTTTGATGAGTCACTATGTCACGTCAGCTACGGCATTAGTGGTACTTGAGACTGCTTTTGTCATCAGGGGGCTAACGATGGGATTGACTAGAAGATGTTGACGCAGGTTGATAGAATGTCATACGAAGTTTCAGCAATGGAATAACGTATCGGGCGTCCGTTTTGCCTGTGACAGGTACGTGATCTTGAGGTTTTTACGTGCCCAACGTGCACATAATTGCTGACAAATGTTTCGTGCATTACGGGCCATTTGATACCCCCAAGATTCATGATGATCATGATATGGATGAGTGTGAGGAGAGACTGTTGTGGTGGGATATGAGGGTAGGGGATAGCACGTTGTGCGGGGGGTCTACACGTGTTTTGGCTTTCACATGTTTACAGAAAAGCTATGGCCCTGCACAATTGTCACATTGATGTAAGTCGCCAGCCCCATACACAACCACATATTATAGGCAATTGTAGGGACGGCACGAAAGCGGGGCTGTACTGGATGGCTTTGTCTTCAATAAGAGACACACAATAAGGGCACTTCTCGGGGAAAACGGTAGTATAACAGTTACTCTGAACTGTAGGGAAGTCTAGGCTCGACAACATGGGGTTCATACTACTTCATATGTTTCAATTAGAGTTGAGAGGATTAACGACTTAGGTACGAGTTATACATCGCTAGTGAGCTTTACGAAGATGTTGTGTTCGAGAGGAGGTCTAAGACTTGCGAGTATGAGCGTTGTTTTTGTCTGTTGGTTTCAGCGAGGCTGATAGGGAGAGTATTTGTTAGGTTAGGATCCGCAATCAATTGGTGGTTGAGGAGAGAGGGGAAGAGAAGAGGAGGAGAGAGCGGTGTGACAGTTCGGTAGATCTATATGGCGGGAGGCAGAGAAAGATTTTAGAGGACTGAGTAGTTGAGTGGCGATCGTGTCATTATATTGATCAACGTGAGAGTTATACAATGTATGAAGCGGTGCAGAGGAGAGAGCGTAGGTAGAATCCGCTGGGCAGGTAGCAAGAATGGTGAATATATTGACACGTCTGGGGTTGAGGTTTATGTATAGATTCTAGTTGTAGGAGATATGAGGTATTATGTGGGGGAGTAGGTTGGGATTTGGGTACGATAGCGAGAAGAGCTATATGCTTGGACAGTTAGCGGGAGTTGCTATATGAGGAGATGTATTATATAGCTAGGGTACGTTAGTCTCCTTTGAAGGTGGAAATCGGAGATTTTAAGAATGTAGGTATTCATGGCCGAGAGTGATTTGGAAAGTAAATCACGAGATAGGTGAGGAGTTATGCACAAGGTGAGAGAATCACTCAGATTATGGAGTAACAGGGAGTGTTAGTATGGATGGTAGACGTGAAGGTTTCCTGGTAGAGTAGGATGAGGAAGAGGGAGGGAGACGAGGTCGAACAGTATATGGACAGTCTATGGTTTGGGGAGGAGGGTTATCAGAGTGTGGTAGTATCGCGTTTCTGGAAGAGTAGTAATCTGGGTATGAGCGGTGACGCGAGACAAGTAGTGCGGGGTGCTATAAGTTTATCTCCGTAGGCGCTATGCTACCTTGGGTCAAAGGCGTGGTGGATAAAAAGAACATTGTCGATATCTACGTTGAGTATGATCGCTCCGTGAATTGTGGGCCGTATAGTGACAGCGATGGGGGGTGGCAGGGAGGGGTATAGGTGGAGTGACAGACCAGTCTGAAACTGATTACAAAGACTACACGGCTGTATGTATGGCGGTTACACAACTTACAGCGTAGATACAGAGTATTGTATGGAGTCGTGTGCGGAGGAGGAGGGGTGTGTGGTGTCTAGAGAGTTTACACACACACACACATATGTTGAACTTTTGGAAATTATAACATTCACCGATGATTCTCTAATCTAGGTCAGCCATATGATAGCTGTCAACTAGCAATTATGTGTAGGTAGGCTACAGATTAAGGCGATACAAGAAGCTAGTCATTATCTTGATAGGAGAGATGTTATTAGAGGAAGCGTTATGTGTTTGCGGGTATATGATATGGTTATCGGGCTGTGTCTCACATAGAGGGTACGGTTTGTAGCTGATTCTCTAATGATTTTGTGTATAAGTGTCACACTAGAATAGTGTGCGTAATAGATTGGGACAGGTGATTGATATATAATCTTCTTGTGGTGCTGTAAGTGTTCGTGAGGTATTAGGATGTATGGGGATTATAGGAGATAATGTACAGTTATTTCGTGTATTATTGTCTGAGGAGCGACAGGCGGTGAGATCTCTTACTCAGGCTTGGCATTAAAATACGACGTACTTATTTCTAGAGTGTGAGGTATTGGTAGGGGAGTATAGCACAATCGGTCTGTAATGTTCGTACACAAGGGGATCTGCTAGTGCAGACTTCATGTTTAAAGTGCGTACAGTGGCGAACGAATGATTTCCTTGGGCATGCATCGGGTAGTAGGTTACTAGTGAGAGTGCTTCAAGGAAAATACTATGCTCATCGAGAATTGTAGAATTACTAGGGACGAAAATTTTTTTTTGGTGTGCATCGACGGCTGTTATAGCGCGGGGCAAAGCTATGAGACACGAGATGGTGTACAAATGGCAAGAGGTAGCGAGTCATGTGGCGTTAGTATCTTGCGTAAGTTGAGACTAAAGACAATATAAACAGGTCCCGTGCTCTGAGGTGGTTGAGGCGTTGTGGCAGTGAGAGTGGATCTTGGCTGTGCGTCTTAATCATGTGTGTGATACAGCGTCTTAGGGTTTCAACCGTACTCGAAGATGGGGAGGAGGTGTGTGTGTGCGTCAATTTGGAGAATAATTGTAGCTCTGGATAAATTGAGACGTTATTTTTTGACTACATGACCTTTTTCTCCTTATGCAAAGAGGTGCATGCACTCATCTACTTCAGCTCAGGTCAACCTAATCTTTTTTAACATGACATACTCGGTCTTGTCTGTTCTCCAAGAACCTGCGAGGATGATACTATCGATAACATTGTTCACGAGCGGCAAATGATGGCACAGAGCATAAGGATGAGGGGTGAGAGAGAGATATGTGATATTCTATAACAACATGTAGTGTCACCTCGAGACGGCGGTGCAGCCTTTGAACTAACAGAAAAGGTTGCTAGGGTTTGGTAACAGCATTGGATCTGTTGCTAACATCTAGCTCTGACAAGAGACAGAGTCCCTATCCGTCACATCCTAGTGCATTTCAAAAACCCTACCTACAACAGACGAATCTGTAGATATATAATCCAAAAAGTCAGCCAGCGTATCAACCTGTCTACCGTGAGATTACGAGAGCAGGTAGTACGCTATCTCGAGGCGATGAAAAGAGGGTTAAGCGGCTTAAGACTTTATCAAATCATAGATTCGCCTCGGTATGAAGGATGTAGGACATTACGCGCGACACAAAGACTAGGATGGTAAGAGAGAAGGTGGTAGTGTTTCCGTTTAGAGTGCAGTTTTATGGCACGTCTATATGTGACCGGCGTCTAGGGTTGGCGCTTAGTGTGCAATGAACTGGGTTAGTAACATTGAGATGATCGGGGAGCGGGTGACATAGGAGGACACCCCAATCTCCGCTCAAGGCGTGCTGAGCGTGTCTTCTTGACGAGAGAGCTTAGAGGGAAATTACACGCTCTAGGGATGGAGTCGATGAGTACGATGGAGGAGTAGGATTTCCAATCGGAGGAATTGAAGAAATGACACAGGGTGTTCTACAGCAGCGCGCGGAAAGGAGAAGTACTAGCACATAAGACATAGTAAACAGTGAGTGAGAAGCGGAATATGAGTCTTCCGTAGTTTAGTGTAGTTGTGGATGCAAGGAGTGGAAGCGAGGAGTTAGTTAAGGACGGGCGCAGTTTAGATGGTCTCTAGAACGGGCGGTTCGTTGTCATTTTATCTTGCGTGAGCAGCGTTTTAGAGTAGAGTTCACCAGGATTAGTCAACTTGGTAGACAGAGGTGTCGGTGTGTATACTTTAAAGTAATTAATTGTATGGCACGGATCAACACTTGTCTATAACCTCTATGGCAAATTTAGGCGTAGTCCTAACTACATAGGCAGAGATGGATATTATATGCGGTCACTTGGGAGCGAGGTGTATGATGTGTGAAGGGAGTGACGGCGGAAAAGGTTGAGTAAACTGAGCGAAGAGAAGATAACGGTAAAAATAAGGGTGTAAAGACGAGCAAGACAGGGAGAGTAGGATCGGTAGTGGGACTACCTTAAGAGTGAACACACATCACATGGGTTGAGGTTAATGAGAATAACATAGGATGTCGTCTTGTAGGTGCACGGGCTGGTTCCAAATGGAATGGGGCTAGCGGGGAACTATAGAGAGATGACAGCTGTGCAGAATCGCGGAGATTCTCACCAATGACTTACTCATCTCCAAGAATGTGCACATCGCGTATTAGATATATGGGGTATTGATCTATAATCTAAGAGGCCTTAGATTATGGCACATTACACAGTGCGTAGAGTACGGGGTGGTAGAGAGTCGGGATGATGATAATAATGATGGGTTGAGAGGGTAATTAAGTTATCGAACATGACAGGTGCGACATATCGAGTCGGGCCAGTCCGAGTACTAGAAGACGACAACAGAGGGCCGGTGGCCAGAGTGGATTGCTGGTAACCTGGTGGATGAAACAGGTTTCCGAATGATCTTCCTTTACATGAGAGAAGCAGCTGAAGAGGAACATGATCCTCAACACTTAGTCCTTCAGTCCAGTTCCGATAACCTCACCCACTATCTGGGATCAGAAAGTTGAAGCGGTTCAAATTTCCTTGGTACCTGGTGAGCAGGAACAAACTGACAGACATATCTTTCTCTGTCACTGGAGAAACAGCGAAAGAAGAACATTACACGCTCTCATACCTGGGGAGATAGGTATGTGTCCTTAGGCAGGTCAAGTAATATGACTAAAATAAGGTTGTGTATGAGGTTGGCAACCTCATCATGCAAAACGATTTGCTATAGACTGTATTGCAAGCAGAGTGTAGGCTTTAATGCAAGCTCTTTGCCAGGAGGCAAGCTACAATGTAGGGTCCACAAGGAGGAACATAAGAGAGGGAAGATCATACGAGCAGGATTGCTTAACATCCCTCAACTCCTTGACAATGAAGAAACGGATAGACATGTGTTGATTACAGGCATTCCGTTCGACAGAGGAAAAAGAGGAAAAAATGGGATTGAATTAACAAGAGATATGAGACAGGAAGGTATTAGCAGACAGAAGAGAATAGTCGGCTCAACTTAAGTTAGCCGTAGGCATAACTTTTAAAAGGGGGCCTATGTCACGATGGGGGGGGTCGCACAGGATGTATCAGAAGTGTATTCGCCTTCTTTTCTCTCTGTCAATCTGTTCTCATACCAAAACATTCCTTTTCTCTAAATTCTCTGGAATATCGACCTCTCATCAATACACATCAGGAGATCTCCCATTTGCTGCGGGAAATAAATTCCTTTGTTCTACGTTTGACTGGCAAAACCACTGTGACCTTTTACCACTGTGAACTTTTACACCGCGCCCTGAATAATTACAGTTTAGCCAATGGACAGGGAGCGCGGATTAGTCTTTTGACCTTTGACCTCAGCAACCAAACTGAAACCTGGAGAAATTAGGCGCGATTTTCAAGGCATAGTCTGGTAAGCCCATTCTCTTGCTAGGCAGCGACCGGCCTGGACAAGATAGTCTGGTTAAGAAATACCAGTCATTTTAAACAGCGGTGGTTATGAGCGCAGCGAGTAAGTGATCTATATTGTTATATGAATAACATGAATTAATCATATGTTTATCTACAACATATCATGTCAGTATCTTTTGTTTTTCACTGTGACAGAAATTAATATCCTTGATTTTGTACAGGAGACAACAACATTATGTATACTGAAAGTTTCATCTATGAACTACGCTTGTCTTGTTTTATACTGAATGATTTCTATTAATTCTACTGTATGATTTCAGCCATGATTATTCTTGTCATATTTTAATCCTGAACTGATTTCTGCAAATATCCTTATTATATTTTTATGTGTTAATGTGCATGTATCCTATGTTATGATGGTATTATCAAGGGATATGAATGCCTATCACATAAACTTAGAACTATGTAGGGATGGGCAACAGCACTGTAGCCAAGTTTATAAATGAATATGTTGACTGACTTGTAATTCAGTGGTTCTCAAACCTTAGCAGCAATGACACCTGCACATGTTACAGAAGAATAGAAAACTATTACCCAGTGGTTCTCAAACCATTGTTGACAGTGACCCCAAATTGATTTTATTGCTCTATGGGCACAAGGTAGACCAGTGGTTCTCAAACTTTTGATGACCACTGCCCCAAACTTCACAGTGGGTGAAGCTAATGGCCCATATGTTGAAAATCACTGCGGTAAACAAGCTGGAAGCCAGATATAGGTTTAGATCCACCTGTTTGCTTATAACATCAGTTATGCTATAGTACTTTATAGATAATATATAGTACTTTGTTATTGATGTTAGCTATGAATGTTTGTTAGATTTCTGATGGACGATTAGCGTCCAGCAGATATGGGAAATGACTTCTCTGGCAAGATTACTAATGGCGCTTCAATTGTTTGTCAATCCAGTCCTACCAGGTTGTCATACCAGGTTGTCATACCAGGTTGTCATACCAGAAGACTAAACCATAAGCAGTGTTCTCAAGGGCAGACTTAATCCATCCCAGCTGGTGATGCGCCCTGAGTCAAGACGGAGAAAGCAGCTTGCCATCCTCCGAAACCCTAAAAAGACCTTGCTGGACCTGGAGTGCTTTGACATATTGACTACATAAATTCAGCATCTGAGATGAGTATCTGTACATGCCAGCAGAACCACTGCAGAATATTCCCATTGTCCTATGATTAAAAATTAATTCTGACATGGATCAGAACCATTCATAGATTAGGGAACATATCATATAGTTGTATATTTTAATATATTGTGAGATTCTATTTTCATTTTTGAAAACTTTACATAACAGAGTCTGTTGTTATTTTCTTTGTAATATTTAATTGGGTTGTATAGTTTTAATAACATAAATCTACACCCTGGGGGCAGAGCCAAAATTAAATAACACTATTGGGTCAGGATATTTTTAATGTGGCTGGGCACCAAATCTCTTATCCATCTATATGTACTATACATAGTCCTTTGTAGGATATCGGATAAAGAATTTATCGCCTAGAGAATATCCTGTTTAGTTTCACCAGAATTCTTGTAGAAAGTTTTTTGAGTGGACTAATCCCCGAGGAGAGACTGTGCATTCAACTTGCAGTCTGGAAGAGTTTCCTCTAGAGGTTATCTTTTATTCATTCCATTCAAGCTGTCCTATCTCCTCAAAACCATTTCACGACAGTATGATACCTGTAAATAATTTTAAATGAAGCTTATTTCATGTCTTTTCCTTAACGGAAAGTCTGTTTGTATACACATTGTGATATAACAACCAAGATCTTTCTTTCTTTCATTTTTTTTGTTTTGTTTTTTTAGTTAAACAATTATAATTAATAAAAATTATTCAGAAGTACAATTATATGCAATATTATTTATTTATTTATTTATTGAGCGTCCGATTGAAAGAGTGGTTACAGCGCTGGTCTCTCTCGCAAAGGTGCTGGATTCGGTTCACGGTACCGACATGGTCCAGTCTACCCAGCTGTAAATGGGTACCTGACTTTGATCGCGAGTTAGGGAAGAAAAAGGCAGCGAGAAAGGGAACTGGTCATCTCACCTCTCGATGCTGGACCCAGTATAGTGAAGTCTCTTATACTTCACTCCACTACGGCAGTATCTGCAATGGGACCACCTTTACCTTATATTTATTATTCATTGCCCAAATTATGATCCCACTACACGCACCATACCGCACTACACGCACCATACCGCACTACACGCACCATACCCCACTACACGCACCATACCGCACTACACGCACCATACCGCACTACACGCACCATACCGCACTACACACACCATACCGCACTACACGCACCATACCCCACTACACGCACCATACCCCACTACACGCACCATACCGCACTACACGCACCATACCGCACTACACGCACCATACCCCACTACACGCACCATACCCCACTACACGCACCATACCCCACTACACGCACCATACCGATACCTGTTTGGAATGAATATTGAAATAATAATTTCCCACCTTATACTTAACACGAAATTAGAAAAATTTCATAAAATGTGTTTACACACTATAAATGAATAACATATGAAGCAAACATAAAACCATCTGTACTCTTTATCTCTCCAGTCTTTTGTCCTATATCGGAAGGAAAGATGGAAATATCTGCCTAATGGATTATAATAACTACAATGCAGTGCGATATACCAGTTTATTTTTTTCAGACAGAAATTACTGTACAGTGCGTGTTGCCGGGTACGTCCTTCCTATCTCCTACTGTACAGTGTTTCCTGCCTGAGTTACGTGCCTGCTACCTAGGCAAGAATCACTTGTCCAGTGTTCCCTACCTGACGGTAGGAAGCACTGTACAGTGTTTGTTGCCGGGTACGTCCTTCCTGCCTCCTACACCGGTACATCTCTCAACCTTCAAATTCCACGTGTGGGTTTATCATTTCCGCGACTATTTATTTTCTTACCTTGGCCCGGAAGGCGGCCGGAAATGGCCACTCCCGAAGTTTGTGGGAAACAAATATTTTGACAGGAACTGGACAAAAAAAAAACAAATATAGGGCTTTCTATTGATATGTCCTGATAATTGCGCAGAGCTCTATTGACTGGTCAACACAGCAGATAGAAATTCTGGAAACTGAGAAGCTACGTCAGAACATTCATTGGGTTGGGGGGGGGGGGGGGGGTGGGCCGGTCCCTCTCCTGTCCTTTCTTCTCTCTCTCTCTCTCTCTCTTTTTTTTTTATTTCTAGGCGGGGGGTGGGAACTGACACTTACTAACCCTTTCACCTTGTTTTATTTGTCTATTATTTCTGCACGTTTCTTAAAACTTAAATATTACAATCTAGGCAAGCAAGTAATCTCAACACTCACGTGCATTCAGTGGCAAACAGAAAGGCTATTATGCCAGAGGGCAAGTGATACCACAAACATATGATGAAGTGGGCCAAGACATACAAAAAGGGAAAAGAAGAACGGCGAGCCGTGAAGGAATGAGACAAGCTTACCGACACTTAGACAGCCATAAATAAAAGCAAGGCATGACGTGCGAATGTGAGTGAGGAAAACACAATCAGAAAGAGAGATTATCTGTGACACAAGCAGACAAATATATACATTGTGCTCACACACACGAGAGACGAAGGTAGGTAGGGACCAAGAGAGAGGTGGTGAACTCCTACGCGTTCCACAATGTCCTTGCTAAGATGAGAAAACGTTTCTCCGGGCCTCAACCCCGAAACCTTCCGAACTCTCACTTTTAAATTTTTTTTTTTTTTTCAAAACACTAAGATCAACTGGCAGTTGTTACCTTGACGAACAAAAAACACACATACATATACATGGGGAAGGGGGACGAGGAAAGGGTACAGGGCGTGGTGTACCCAGCATCTAACACAATTAGTT
Source organism: Oreohelix idahoensis (assembly GCA_024509875.1). Classification (NCBI taxonomy): domain Eukaryota; kingdom Metazoa; phylum Mollusca; class Gastropoda; order Stylommatophora; family Oreohelicidae; genus Oreohelix; species Oreohelix idahoensis. The sequence goes on from JAMPIV010012898.1 coordinate 183,653, forward strand.
AAGCAGAAGGTGGGAATTTGTGCGTGGGAAAGTTATGTTTTACTAAGACACCAGCGGTTCTCATGTTGGTCAGAGTCAGGAGACGAAAGGTTCTCATACTAGACAGGAATTACGACAAGACCCTGTTCTAAAGCTGTCCTCCTTCCCCCTTTCAATTCCCGAAGGATCATAGGCTTAAAAAACACTTAGGAAAGTCTGTTCCGTGCCATCAGCTCAATATCTTTCCCTCTCTTCTTTATCCCCTTCATGTATGTCTCCAGTTCTCTTTTCCATGTGTTCTTTGATCTTCCTCTTCCTCTCTTACCCTGGATATTCCAGAACAAGTTCTGCCTGGCATAGCTATCAATGTGTGTCCTTGTGGCAGAGGATATTATGAAAATAGATTTCATACATCTACATTTTTCTTCCACCTGTCTTTCACCGGCTTCCTTATGAGCCATGCACGGTTTGTTAACGTAAAACCCTCCTACACTCAGATATCTGTCTCTTTCTTAATTTAGCACGCCTATTTTATTTTATTTTTTCTATTTGCCTTAGGAATGTTTACCAACATACCTATTTGTTAAATGCAGATCCCTTCACTTCTCTATATATGTCAAACTCTTAATTTGGCCACGCACATTTTCTTTTCTCCATGTCGTATAAACTACGAGGAATGTTTGTGTGGTGAAGTGGGATGTTATAAATATTTATAGGGGACTTAGTGTACTGACTGAGATCAGCTGTGAAGGTATCTATATCTATTAAGAGTAGTGTATTATAGATAACCTTACTTGCTACCACATATCTATATATCTCAGTCAGAATTATTCTGGAATAGTGTGATGACTACGTTATGTGTCTAGGGTATGTGTATGATGAAGTGTAAGTCACAACAACAGACAGATAAACAATTTAATTTAATCCACTACTCTTGACAACACTGTGACACTCACATACATATAACACTCTATGAGAATATCTTAAGGAGTCACTGATAACTTTTCAAATAACAATATGTATTCATTGTTATCATAAAGGTATATGTGTCCTGATTCAAATACAAAGGAACCAGGAATCACAATCAATTTTAATTACAAGTATATGTACAGACTTTATCAATGTGAATATTGTAGTGACATATATTATTAAAAATATCCTATGTGTGTCAGTTGTGTAGTGGTAATATGAGGTAATACTGGTTTTGTTTTGTTCAAGCTCTGTTGGTATTTGTCATCATGACTTCAATAGTTTGTCTTTTGGGACTAGTATTGGAGATGTTCTCAGTTCCTGATATTAAGACAATTAAATTCCCCTCTGAATGTTATTTTTACAAAGTCATTTCAAGATGAGGGGACATAATGTTGAGCTCAGCTGGCCAAATCAGCTTATCTTGCGTGATGGCGGCAGGAAAGGACTCCTCTGCTCGAATTCTCCTCTGGGCTCTGGAGACACCTCACTGATAGCTAAATGAACCAAGGAGTATGCTGTCCGACTCTGGATTCAGCAAAGCTCTGACCAGGTGCTGCTCAATACCATCAAGACCACGGTCCCTGAAAACAAGAAGGATGTACCTTCTACTTCATAACTAATTGATACTCTAGTTCTACACTGAGCACAATACAACACAAACATTGAGTTCAGAGCGTTAGGCCAACTGTCAGCTTCATCTGAAATACTTTATACCAGTATTTACCTCCTTAATGGTTACCACGCCTCTGCACTTCCAGCATTATTTCTGTCTAATCAATCATCCAGGTGTCAGTGTACTATTTGGCCATTCCATGCCGTTTTACTTCCCTCCGACACCCTCTGTTCAGGCTGGAGCATTATAGGCTTTATCTCCTGTTTGCCACTGAACTACACATATATATACAGGCATAAATTAACAATTTACATTCAATTTTCATTAAAAGATACTGAATGGTTCAAGCTTACCACAATTTCATGGAAATAAACACAGATACGTTGATTAGCAATGAATTCTGGCACAATTACTGGCACAAATTCCCATCTGCTTATGTTCCAGGCTTTTATTTAACACAAATATGAGCTGGCTTCAACGCACTGTTGCTTTATCAAGATTATTTGCACTAGTGGTCTCGAACTAACGCTCCTAAGTGAGTATATCAGCGAGTCTAGCCAATGAGGCCACGTTTCGACAAGTGTTTGAAAAAATGTTACCTTTTCACGTCTCCCCTAACAACGAAAGATAGTATTTATAGCCCGACCAATCGTGGTTAGTCTTTCATTTGTTGCGCTCCAATCAATTTGGAGTTTACATGGTAGGCTAATTCTGTAACGTAAGATTTTTTTCAAACACGTTATAAAAAAATTTTATGAGCAGAAATGATTCCATGCTGTCAGGCATCCCCACTATTTTATTTTGGGTATAATTTATTAATTCCTGGACTATTTGCGTAACGTTTTACATATTCTTTGTCAGCAAGCCCTAAGGAACCCAAATATCCAAATTTAAAAGAGCTACGTGGCTGCGTTCAAAATATGTATTTTCTACCTCCTGTTTCGAAGATGTGCTGTCTGGGTACTGTTATGTTTTCAACCGTAAACCCATCTAATGTTATCTTTTCTAATAAGAGTTTTTCAGGATTTATAAACCTAACTCTGGGATGGGTAATGTATTTTATCACTGTCCGTCTGAAAAAAAAGTTAGTGCATGTAGTCTTACACGCGTGATGGCAGCATTTGTGTATCGCGCGAAGCGTGTTTAGTGTTCGGCTTTCTGCCTCTCCCTTCTCGCTATCCTTTTGTCCATCTGTCTTTTGATCTTGGTAACATAGTGTAGAAAAAGACATGAATGGAATTTAAAATTTAGGTCAACTTGCATATTTCAAGGTTTTTCTTAGAAAGGCAGCACATTTTATTGTGTGTTTGGGAAACGCGTGTATGTTGCAGAAGGCCTTTAATATCAACGTGAAACGTTACAATTTGCATACGCAGTAGAAAACAAGGGGATTTCGAGTACAGTCATTGTGACAGCACTGTTCTTTACCATTCTTCTTCCTTTATTTATTATATGTATTTATTAGGCTTTATATTTACTTGATAATTTATATATGTGGATTAGAATATTCCACGACAGTTTGCAATCAGACAGGTAAACGGAACGCGTAGAGAGGGGACGGGATGGTGGATTTGTAGAGAAGGGGGAGATAAGCTAATGAAGTTAAGTCGTAGCTTTCGGTAGACATTGGTCAGGGGGACTTAATCTGAAACCAAAGGCAGATAATCACAGTTACTCCCCCTGAATCCGTTCGTTTGGAAGGTAATTAAACACGGTGAGAATCGCCAGATCAAAGGACGGGTTTCGCTCGATCGCTAGAGTCTGCAAGCGGTAAAAGTGTGAATTTTTCCTCTGATACGACCGAAGAAAAGCCCGAAATCTGAGCGAAGGCGTCAAAAGTAACAAGTCTGAGCGAAGTTCTGCAAGTTTAATATATATTCTCCAGCTTTTAAAATCCATTATTCAGTACCCACAGATTTTTCCAGAACCTACTAGCTTCGATTTTCTAGACCATTGTTATAGTGGATTTCTTAGTATTTTCGATTTTGAGTAGTTCAATTTCTGTGTTTGCGGTAAATATTATAATAGAAGTTTGAGTGATTTAATTGTTAAATCCGTCATTTTATTTCACTAAGATCTTTCTGTGTAGAGTGATTTAATGGCTGTCCATCATTTTATTTCACTAGGATTTTTGTGTGTGCTAATTGACTAGCGAACTAAATATAATCTATAGCTAAACTGTTCCGGCTGTAGCGTTAATCTAACTAACCGATTTAACCAGTAAAAGATATTTAATCGACTAGTAAATGCACTGTTCATTATGAGTATTGACGAAATATAAATTTATTTCTAATTCATGATGATTAATTTTATAAATGACTAGAATTTATTTCACGGGAGTTTTTGAACGATCATATAAGCTCTAGGCTTGTAGTTTCAATTAAAGTTAAATAACCGAAGTGGATAAACATATTATATTTTACGCGGGTTTAGAATAGTGTCGTGAGTTTTATATAGGCTTTATTTTTTATGGTCCCAATCGAGCAGTGGTGAGATAGTGAAAGCTATGTGAGAGAAAGGTGTGATAAATAGTCCTGTTTACGAGGAATACAGAGTGTAAGAAAAAATACTGTCTTGGGTTGAGTGATTGCTCAACTCACCTATATGGCACGACCCGCTAAAATGAAGAAGTATTATTTCACTAGATACTGATTCTAATACACTATCCTCTCGTACGCACACACAAACAATTTTGTGACATAAATACGTACATACGTAGAAACGAACAGGTAACTATGGGCACATATAATATATATCAGGGAAGGGTTTTGACCAAAACTAATAGCTGAAAGGTTATAAAATTTATTTTATATCTTTAGACAAGAGAAAATAGATTACAACAGTTAATAATACATCGTTATCATGTCATCAGGTGAAATCATAGTTACATAAAGGGGAAATAAATAATATATATTCTCATAGACCCTGGAACATGGAAAGCCTAGGAAAATGATCCCACCCGAGGTGTGTTTACCCAACAGATCAAACAATTGATTGACAAATGGGAGTGGGGTAGACGGGACGGGTATGTAGGATATGTCCTTGATTTAACTTTCCCGTGGGCCTTTAGACTTACTGAGAGAATAAATCAAAAAATGAAGGTGTTATATTAGTAGTAAACTTAAGTAAACTAAATTCTTTCGTTCAGTTTCCACGCTCACCATTCATGCAGTGAGCGCTCCCATCCATTCAGACTTACCCCTCAGTCGGCTGCATACGTCCATAGAATTAAATCGCACACAGTTCTTAAAACAAAGACTATTAGATGTCCTGTTATTTTGTCCAGTCCAGCCCCAGAAAACTCCGTATAGCCACTGCTAATATCGCTCGGAGAGTTCGCTGAAATGGTGTGTTGATTATAATTTTTCCTGGCAAGGATTCTCCGTCAGACTGCAGGTCTTTAATTGGGAATAAGTTTTTTTTTCTAGGATTCTGTCGTAATGACTGGGAAATATCTCCAACAGCGGAATGGTACTCCCACCCGGCTGTTCTCTGAATGAATAGCTGAAACTGTTCTCTGTATAGTTGGTGTTAGGAACACTGTCTTTACTGTCATATGGGTTTTGATTAAATAGATTAGTGCTGTCAGTTCTGCCTCATCAGGCCAGGGAACTTTATAGAATTAATATAATATATCTGGCATTGTCCCGTTCCAGTTAAATTGTTAACACCAGTGAACAATTGACCGTTCTGGTTTTGCGAAGGACTTATAAGGGTCTCCAACAATCAGATTTTGGTATAGTCAATGTTATTATGTTTTTTTAGGAAACATATAAATGGGGATGCCATAAGCCATCTGAACATGACTCTCTATATATCAAAAACCGTTGGATCGCACGGTATGATCATCTGTATAAAGAGAAAATATAAAAACAGGTAATACTTCTTCTTCTTCTTCTTCCGTCCTTAGCCACCGACCGTCAAAGCAGTCAGTGGCCATTACGCCTAGTGGCGTCTTAGGGCAACAGCAGATAGGTTTTCTTTGCCATTGTTTCCCATCACGCCTATTGGCGTCTTTAGGGCAACGGCAAATCAATCCATTTGCTGTTGTTTCCGTAATCGAAGTGACTGGCAAACTGGCAAGTAATACTACTGTAATTAATTCTAACACCCGCGTTATACGGTAAGACCGATAAAATCACTCTGGTATTTAATTATTTAATTTTAAAGAACTTCACGAGTGACTAGCTAATGTATCGTTTTAATTGACACTCGCTATGAACAGTTAGTTACTCAAAATTTACACGCGGTGAAATAGAAATATGGTTAATAAACAATTTTGCTCGCCTAGCGTTTAAGATTATGTTTCACTTCTGTTATCTCGGGAAATAACGGATAGTTATATTATTTAATTTAGATCTGGAAAACTTTGTGATGGGTTTATTTAATAGGTTTAAATTAACACAAAAATCCAGTGCAAGAAATGAAGAAACTAAACGCCTAAATCACTCAAGACTAATATTTTACTATAGCACCAGAATGAATTCACTCCAATATATAAGAACTCCAAAGAAATCTTGTAAGATTCTAATATAAGCCAGTACTCCTTCAAATCTCTGGGCGACGAATGATAAACTGCATTTTCGGCGATGCCAATATATAGTTAATGGAATGAAAAGTGATAGCGACATGCGAGGATTCACTCCTTATTTGAAATCAGGGAACTTTTCTGTTTTGCCGCTAGATTTTCCCCGTCTCTCCTTCGTTCGATTTCCCCCTGTATCTCTCGGTCCGCCAACGATTTCCCTCGTCTTAGCCGGTTCGCATGAACGTGTGAACCGAAGGCGAGAAATCGTTCTGCTCGTTCCTATGGACTACAACCGTCTTTTGATACTGACCGCTTACGTCTCCTCTTGGCAACGCCCTTCTAGACGGGATGACAGAAAAGATAAGGAAATGCTTGATTTCCAGGGATCGCGAGATAGGCAGAAGGCGTGGCTAACTAAACCTAAGACACAACGAAACTCCTGGATCCTCGCACGATAACTGTTTACATATTAATTATCCAACGTGGGGAAAAATCCACGTGGGAAACACTTTGCGATTAAACTACAAACAAATTCAGGGGCCTCAATGCTATTCAATGGTACTCTTGTTATCATCCGTCAATTCAGGGACAGCTGAATTTCATCCGTCACAAATAGGATTGAGAATATTATATGGTGGTTAAGTATTTTGTATTTTTTCTTCCTATACACAGTACTGGGTCAAACCCAAACCATACCAGCGGCTTCCATATAAATCTGGGAATAACCATATAAAAGAACATTTTTACTTAGTATCTGGGTCTTCAAGGTAAACCTGTCTGGCTTCGTGTTCGCACCCAGAAAGAGACAGAGTACCAACCCAATGAACATTAAGAATACATTTTGAACTGAGCTTATAGCTATGCAGATTTCTTTTTCCCAAATTTCATTTTCATTCAGCCCATTGTGGCGACAAGATCAAACATTAACATTTTCCTGACGTTTGACCATTTGTGGTGTGACAAGGAATTTTTATACTGAGAGAAGTTACCGACCTGACATTCCTATGTACTGGAAATCTCAAGCTACTGACACTGTGAGCACTGTTAAATTTCTTATCTGGACTAATTAATGGGACATAAACAGAAATCCTAAATAAAAGTAACAAAGTGAACGTTCCCCGGAGAAGTGGATTTAATCTGTCTTTGAGGAGCTGGGGTTTTCTTTGCCAAAATAACACTGGATTTGCTGTGTGCGTGTGTCCTAAAGATTGTTCCAGAAGTTGCAAATCAAGTATTAGGTAAGAACGAATGAACGTGGCCACGGTTGTATGGAAAGAAAGAAGGCAGGAATGAGTAACTCTTTTATTGTATAATCCATGTACTTACTTTGTATATTTCTTACTGTGTTTTGTTTTGTTTTGCTAATACTGTTCAATTTCAGAATAGAATAACGTAAATACTCTGTTCTTTATAATATAGTCAAAGTCTAAACCATAGTGCTAACCTTTTGGGGGTTAATTAACTTCTCTTTGTGGGATCTTGTCTTAACAGGGGGAGATAGTACTTATGGATCTATTTCTTTATTAATTCTGTACGCCTATGATGTTTTTTTTTAATATTCGATATATGATAATATATATATGTTGTGAAGTTTCTTTATGGTAAATAAAATTTACATAAACTGTATTTACTGTGTTGGTCAGCTTGTCCCAACATCCACATTCCATTAGTATAGTTTTCACGTTTGTGCGTCTGACTGTCGTCACTTATCTGTGTGTGTGTATGTGAGTGGTGGATATATATATATATATATATATATATATATATATATATATATATATATATATATATATATATATATATATATATAAAGGGAACTGTCGGAACATCAATATCTTTTAGTCGTAACCGATAGGCTGGGCTAGAGACGTTTTCTCAAATCCAGGGACAGACTTAACCTTTTCACCAACTCACTAGTGAAATCTAATTGTTTACCTTATCTCGCACTGAGTCATCACCTTTGTCAGTTCTATTCAGAAGGGACCTAACATTGTTCTTAATCACCTATCGAAATCAACGACAGTCCTATATAAAAAAAAAAAACTATAGAAATGACCCATGACAGAAAGAATTCGAAGAATAAAACATGAAATCACAAGGAGGAGGAGAAGTAACAGTAGCAGGAATGCATCAGAAATAGAAATAACAGTTCTGATATAACAGGATAGATAACAACCACGCTACTTTCTTTTATGTGATTTTACTTTATTATTACTAGACAACAACGTCTTTTATATACTGCTCAAAAAAAGTTAAAGGCCACTTTCAATTTTTAGGTCATTTCAACTATGCTGTTTTTTTTTTAAAACTGAACACTCAGTCAAAAAAGTTTTTCTGCATTTTGTTGCATGCTTAAACAATGTTTGTTAATCTGACAATAAATTGTTCACCATAGTCACGACTAGCACGTGAAAAGCAAATTTCAGCAATGTTATTAACAGGCTTTGCCATAGGAAGTATTTTCAAACATGCATTATTTCCCTTTCCACCACGTACATTTGATTGACCTTGGAGCTACACACACGTAACACAGATTTGATTTATTGTCAGATTAACAAACATTGTTTAAGCATGCAACAAAATGCAGCAAAACTTTTTTGACTAAGTGTTCAGTTTTTAAAAAAAAACAGCATAGTTGAAATGACCTAAAAATTGAAAGTGGCCTTTAACTTTTTTTGAGCAGTATATTTGGACATGCGCCACAATATAACCAATGGTCGTGGGTTCTAGGTTGAACGGGGTGTGCTTCGCTAAAATGAGGTATTACTCCTAATAAGAAAAGAAAAAAACATCTAAACATAGCAACATATAAAGAGGGAAACCTCAGGCCTGTATAACCGAAAATAAATAACACACATAAAGGTATGTTTCAGGCACTGGTGAGGAATTAAAAAGTAGAAAACTAGATAGCAGAAAAAAAAAAAAAACAGAGGTGATAGGCTTACCGAAGACTCGAACCCATGACTATCCGAACGGCACCGCCGCTTCGCAACGGGCGTGAATCGTGACTAACCCTACAGTCAACTAGGCGTCACAAATATAACCATTTCTCGACCGTTTTCGTTAGTTTGCCCCTAAAGAATACTTTGTCGTCGTAATGTAGGTCATCACTTTGTCCTGGTAAGGCTTACACAACATGTTCTATGTAGCGAAACGGGCAGACACACTCTGGAAATCGCCCCGTAATTAAGAAATCGTTATGAGTAATCGCAATAAAATGCTATATAGAGTTCACAACGGGGGAATTACTTAATTATTCTGGGACGAAAAGGGAGGCAACCAATCAAAAGTGCCAAAAACGAGCCAAAAACACGAAGATGTAGTCAAAGGAGAAACTCATCGGAATGAGGAAAACAAAAAGGAGATTCTACCAGAGACAGATTAAACCAATCAGACAGATGACAGGGAGATCCAATCAATCACAGGTCCAATCAAATCATATGGACTCGGACACTGTATATAAGCCCGCTTTAGACTCAATTCTGAACCCTCTAAAAAATTCACTTCAAGATCTCATAGCTGAGAAGACGTCCAGCAGACTGACTCACACGAGTAAGAAGCCATAAACCACCGCAGACAGCTAAGAAGTTCAGCTGACTTGCTCTTGTGAAGCCGATTCCTTAGTAATAGGCTCACGCCAGTCCTTGTAATATTGTGTCTGAAAGGGTTTGTTAAAAACCTATAGAGTGTTAATTATTTTAGTGTCATGTAATATTTAACATTAATGTTATGACTGACTTCGAATTACATGCTGGTATTTTACCTTGGTACTCCTAACACCACACTGACACCTGAAGCGGGTCTCCAGCTGAATATAACCTCAATCCTGAACAGTATTGACACAGCTAGAGTTCTTTTCAGGACTACACAATAACAGCTGTAACAGTTTAAAGTCTTTTTTAGGGCTAGGTTTTTAATGCTGTGTGCACAAGAGTTCAACTTCTTCTTTCTCTTCTTCTTCGTTCGATGCAAATTCCTCTATTTTTATACTTTGGCATAATTAATAACCAGCGAGAATTAATTAAGATAGAATTAAGAAAAAAAAAATTAAAACGATGTCCACAGTCTTCTGATGTGTTTTAATGACGTTCTTCTGTGATCGACATAACCACGGCCTCATGACTATGTTGCCAAAATGAGGATTCTGATCAATAGTGACCGTCATCATCGCAGGATCGTCTTAAATGTAGATAACAGATACCATAGTCTGGTGCATATGTTTGCGGGTTCCTAGACGAGAGAGAGAGAGAGAGAGAGAGTCGCATCCAAAGTTTCTGGTAAAGTGTTAAAAAGACTGCAGTGTGTGAGTAAATGACCACCTCTGCATAGCCTGGTAGTAGCATCGCGTCTACCTGTCCAGGTGCATAAAGTCTCTTGGAAAGTCTACACCTGATCAAGCTAAAGAGGTGTCTGTAGAGAAAGAAATTGACGGAGATAAATGAACTGTTTTATTTAGGAAGCAAAATCCAGAAGTCACCAAATGGCCGATATGATGATAAGAGACATTGAAAATGTATTAATTTCCAGCTTGTGATTTTGTAAATACCTATACAAAACTTTTAATAGACATCTATTTTAATTATTAAAGTGTACTGGTATCTTTTTTATAAATTGCAGTTGATTGATTTTGTTTAAATTCCAGATACCGTTCGAAAGTTTGTTCTTGTGTGAAATTCAAAAGAATATTTAACATTTTAAAAGCGGTAGGGATAATTAACGAACTGCATTACACCAAACTATTAATAGAGACACCCTTGGAGCATAGCAATGTAAGGCTGTTCATCAGCATCCGAGTGCCAGACTTTGTTCTTACTTGGTCAAGGCAATTAAATATGAATTTTGGAAGTTATATTCCAATGCTGTAATATTAATTATGCGTTGTGTTCTAGATAATTTATCTTAAAAGGCTGTGGAACCACTCTTGAGAAATCATTTATAGGTTGTAGAACCGCTCTAGGGAGACGCGTCAGCAATACAAACAAACAGGTTGTAAATATCGCACTGCCGGTACGATGAAAGGGAAGATAAATACATCAAACACGATGTTAGCCTTGGCGTTTACACGCGAGAACAGGAAGGCGGCTGGAGGCTGAGAATAGAGGGCGCTAGGAGGCAAAGAAGGTTGACGGGTGTGAATAGAGGGCGTTAAAAGCAAAGTACGTTGGAGGGTGAGAACAGAGGACGTTAGGGGGCAAAGTAGGATGGAGGGTGAGCATAGAGGGCGTTAGAGGGCAAAGTAGGTTGCAGGGTGAGAATAGAGGACGTTAGGGGGCGAAGTAGGATGGAAGGTGAGAATAGAGGGCGTTAGGGGGCAAAGTAGGTTGGGAGTGAGAATGGAGGGCGTTAGTGAACAAAGGACGTTGGAGGGTGAGAATGGAGGGCGTTAGGGAGCAAAGTAGGTTGGGGGTGAGAATGGGGGGGGGGAGCGTTAGGGAGCAAAGTAGTTGGAGGGTGAGAATGGAGGGCGTTAGGGAGCAAAGTATGTTGGAGGGTGAGAATGGAGGGCCTTAGGGAGCAAAGTAGGTTGAAGGGTGAGAATGGAAGGCGTTAGGGAGCAAAGTAGGTTTGAGTGTGAGAATTGAGGGCGTTAGGGAGCAAAGTAGGTTTGAGTGTGAGAATTGAGGGCGTTAGGGAGCAAAGTAGATTGGAGTGTGAGAATTGAGGGCGTTAGGGAGTAAAGTAGGTTGGAGGGTGAGAATGGAGGTAGTTCGGAAGCAAGGAAGCTTGGAGAGTGAGAATCGAGGGAGTTCGGAAGCAACGATGGTTTGAGGGTGAGAACAGAGGAAGTTCGGAAGGAAAGAAGATTAAAGGGTGAGCACTGCGGGAGTTAGCAAGCGAAGATGGTTTCAAACCTAGTCCCTTTGCCCCGAGTAGATTCTTAATAACATTAAGAATTTTAATTGTAATTGTCTAATTCGTTGGTTTATTATCTGATTTAGTAGTTAGCCGTCCTTACATGGCTGTGTGAGAACATCAACACATATTTGTGTTCTAAATTCGCCTGACCACAAACAGGCAAACACAGGATCAAACAAGCGTATTACAAAACTCAGACTTGTGTTACCGTTGACAGAATGTAAGGTGTAGGGAAGCAACGAAGGTTGGAGGGTGAGAATGCAGGGAGTTCCGAAATAGAAGACAGCTGTAAATATATAATGTAATATACAATAACTGGTTTAACCTGTTAAAAAAATAGCTCAATAAGACGACTGTTAAAACATATCTTAGGGCACTATAATTGTCACAACATAGTTAACTGCAAGACAAATGTTACAAGTCAACGTTCCTCCGTCTGTGCGTTTGTGTGTGTGTGTGTGCTACTGTTACTGTTTACAGGCCTCGGGTTTTTCCTTACTTATGTGTTATAAATGTTTATACAATACCAAAACCTACCCTCTGTCCTGTACTTACTGTTCTTAGTCTTCTATCATTTACTAGACACAGTATTAAGGTCTTTGTCTTGTGTGGACTGACCTATACTGTATAATAGGGGAACAACAGAAGTGATTGCGTCATTAATAGGCTGGACTGCCCATGGTAAACTTGCGGTGTTATGTGTTGCGGGTCGCACTAATGACCCGTCATCGAAGCATCATTTTTTGCTGTTGCCTAGATGGCAGGGAGGATAGTGTGATTCGCTTGCATGGCTAGGCGGGGTTGTCGCACGGAAGGTCCTGGTTCGAGTCCTGGGTAAGCCACTCACGTCTGTTGTTTTTCTGTTGTCTAGTTTTCTACTTCTTTATTTCTTACGAGTGCCTGAAAACATACCTTTATGTTTGTTTAATATTTATTTACTGTAAAGACACTCGGCATGTTCTGACTAACGTGCTAAAAGACACTTGTACCTATCTGATCATGTTGCTGCACATCTGCTTGTTGATGCTACAATAAATGTTAGATATTCCACGTATCCCGTCAACCCAAATTTCTCGCCCCGTGTAGTTCCCGGGTGGTCTCTCCTGAGACAAAGAAAGAATGGGACTACTGCTCACTCAAGCATGTCGTACAAGGCTGCGCATGGGGCTGGTATTTTGTCTTGGCAAGCGTGAATCTCACAGTGAAGTTAGGCTTGAACAGCGCCAGGTTATATTCACTGTCCTCTCCCGCGTCTGTCTGTGAATCATCATGTAAACTAAATCATTACCGTGACCGCGTCTGCAAGAACATCTGAGTGATTTGTGCAGGCCTCCTGCCAGTGGTTGCTGCATGCTCAATAAAAGCTAGTCTCATAACAGATACTGCCGTAGTGGAGTGAAGTTAAAGACGTCACTATATTAAGTCCAGCTTCGGGAGGTGGGGTGACCTATTCCCTTCCTCGCTGCCTTTTCCATTCCTGACTCAACAGCAGAGTCAGGTACCTATTTGCAGCTGGGTAGACGAGCGTACCGCCGCCGTGTTTCGAACCCGGCACTTTTGCCACGAGAGGCCTGCGCTCTGACCACTGCCATTCCAACGCTCCCAAGCTCCATAGAGGGCGAAAAAAAAAGGTATGATGAACCTCCATTTCTCGATTTTCACTCCACGCGCTTAAATTGCGACTGCGTTAACTTTTACATCAGATTAAAACAATAGACCTGACAAGTTGGCTCTGAATCACGGAGCACCAAGTCCGTTATCAAGAAACACTTGGTCTGTCTCGTTTGATTATATAGGGCATCAGAGATGAATCATCGGCAGAGTCTGATACTCCAGAAGGGATGAGCTCATAGGGTGCAAGAAATCAAGAGAGGCGGAGAGCACGAAAGAAGCGAGCCGTGCTGATGAAGTTATTGAGGCGACAACTGGAACACACAATAGCAGCAATCTGAAGATTCGGGACGGAAGAATAGAACGGGCTTGGGTCAACAAAGAACAGAGGCGAACATTCGGGGCTGGGTTGGGTTGAGGGAGGTCGATCTCAGGATTGATGAAAACTTTAAAGCACAATGAAAGTGATTTAAGTAAGTGGTGGTGGTGGTGATTTGGGAAGTGAGGGTTTGGAATGGGAAGAAGAGGTGAACGTGATTGGAGCAAAATAAAAATATGACGTCAATCAAAGAGCACCATAACGGAAACTGCAGCATAAATTAAATCGGAGAATGTATTACAAAAAAAAAAAAAAAAAAAAAACTCGTATCAATTTACATTTAAAAAAATTACTGACCCCGTTTTAACAAGACACGCCATGTTCATTCATCAGCGATACGAGGGCACCCGGTTATACTGGCGTGTATGTGCTTTACTTATCTTCATAGGCAAAATTTTAATTTATGGCGAAAAGAATATCAGAAATAATAAATAATAAAAGCCCCTTCAGTCATAACTGACTATGGGAATGCGGCCCTGAGGTGACAGCCCTCGGCTGCTTATTTTCCTAGTGTTCCTTTCGACGTTTTCTTCTATCTTCTGCTTGCTGTGAGGGTTTCTTTTCGCCCAATCTGAATATCAGAAATAGATTAAGATTAACTATCAATAAACCAGTAGAGAGACAGACATTATACACTCAACCAGTAGTCCTATGATATTCTACGCCGGCGTGTCTCAAACTGTTTGGTCCCAGGATCCATTTACGCGCTAAAAATTATTGTAGAGCAGCTTCCTTCCTTCTTAAAGGACACAAACCATGCCCTTACTACTTTTTCCTCTATCCAGCTTTCTCCAGACCGTACCTACCGTTTATTTCTGTTAGATGTTTGCTCTCTTTACACTTCCATTCCTCACTCTGATGGTCTCCGAGCTCTCCGGTTTTTCCTGGACCAGCGCACACACCCCTCTATCGCTACAGAGACTCTCCTGCGCCTTGCAGAACTTGTCCTTCGGCTCAATTCCTTTGAGTTCAATGGACAGTTCTTTGACCAAATTAGTGGAGTTGCCATGGGCACCAAGATGGGTCCCAGTTATGCCTGCCTCTTCATGGGCTACCTGGAGTATCAGGTGTGGCAGCAGTATCCTGGACCTTTTCCATTGATGTATCATAGATACATCGATGATGGCATAGGTCTCTCCGATATGCCAGAGGTTGACCTATCTAGGTTCATTAATTTCATTAACAACTTCCACCCTGCGATCCAATTCACCTCTCACATCTCCACTGTCTCTGTTAATTTCCTTGACATTGTTGTCACCATCCCCCCCCCCCCCCCCCCACCTCACCACTTCGATGTACTACAAACCCACCGATGCACACAGTTACCTCCTTTATACTTCCTCTCATCCTCCGGCTTGTCGGGACTCCTTGCCTTTCTCACAACTTCTCCGCCTCCGTCGGTTATGCCAAGATGATGACAACTTTCTATGCCGAGCACAAGAAATGTTGGACTTCTTCCGTAACAGACAGTATCCAGAAGATGTTCTTACCTCTGCCTTAGAGCGTGTTCTCCCTATCTCACGTCTAGAGGCCCTCAAACCCCGCCAAAAAACCTCCTCTGATAGAGTCAAGTTAATAATGACCTATCACCCTCACAGCACTGCTGTCAAAAGGATTCTGTATCGCCACCTACCTCTCCTCCAAGCTGACCCAGTGGCGCGGGAAGCATTTAGTGAGCCACCCTTGCTGGCATATAGACGGGATAAAAATTTGAGGGACCTCCTAGTCCACAGCCGTTTGAAAACCGTCAACGATGGCCACTTTGGAACCAAGCCATGTAACCGTACACGATGTAAGACATGTCAGTATGTAATCGAAACACGTTCAGTCTCGTTCCCTAACGCCAAGTTCACCATCACCCATGGCTTCACATGTGAGTCACGCAACGTCATTTATGCTATTATATGCAAACGTTGCATCATTATGTACATCGGCCAAACGGGCACACGACTGGGCGACCAATTCTGCCGACACCTCTATGACATCTCTCAGTTTAATTCCACACCTGTGGCCATCCACTTTAATGGCCCTGACCACCACGGTGCCACTGACATCCAGGTGACAGCCATCAGATCCTGTTCCTCGGACGCCAACAGTCGGTTTCGCCAGGAACAACGCCTCATCCATCTTATGGGTTGCCTCAAACTACACGGTTTGAATACCCAACATTCTTTTGTCTGAGACGCCTTTCTCTATCGAGTCCTAGTTGTATTATGACTGTCTACTTTGATGCGATCACCCCTTTTTTTTTTTTTTTTTTAATAATCGCTTTTCCCTCACTTTCTATATATTTTTTTTATTTTTTTATTTTAATTATTACCATTTTTTTTTAATTTAATAATTTAATTAATTTATTTATTTACTTATTATTATTATTATTACTTTTTTTTTAAAATTTGTTTATTTATTTTATTTTTTATTTATTTATTTTTTTCCCCTTCATTATTTTTTATTTTATTTTATTTTATTTATTTCTTTATTTATTTTTTATTTATTTATTTGTTTTAAATTTATTTATTATTTATTTACATTTTTAATTTTTTTCCCCCATTTTATTTATTATTTATTGATTACTTTTTTTCTTTTTTCTCACTCTTTTCCAGTCCTTGTTTTCATTATTTCTTATTTTTAATGTACTATCGACTTCCTCTTTCCGGTTTAGTGGCAGCCATCTTGCTTCACATGTGACTGGACTTAATATTAAGGGAGTTTTTCTCTCTTATTTTTATAGTTTCATGTTCTCTACTTAATTCTCATTTTCTTTCCCCCCTATCTCTTGTTTGTCTGTCCCTGACGAAGGCCTTGTGGCCGCAACGTAGGTTTTTCTTGTCCTTCTCTTTGTAAGACTTATTACTATTTGTGTGTGTGTGTTTTTTTTTTTTTTCAACTGCTAAAAATTATTGAGAAGCCCAAAGAGCTTTTGTTTCTGTGGGTTATGCTGTGAGAGAATGAGAGTGAAAAAGGCAAACGACGTCTTAGATTATTATGAAAATAGTTTTGACGTCGCGGACCCCATGAAAGGGTCTCGAGGACCACACTTTGAGAACCGCTGCTCTATGCTAACATGCACTGACGCTCCCAACAAAACACGTACTGCCGTCTTGACCTACTGCTGATCCAAGTCCGTGCCACAAATAAATGAATGGAAGGCTCATGTTACTTTCCTCCTCTCAATAGCAGGGAGCTACGACATAATAACATTTTGTATGACCAAAATAAGAACTAAGATATATTTACCAGAACACACAAAAATTAGTTTCCCCCGCACGTTGTCAATATGAGATGTCAAAAAAATAAAAAAATGTCAATACAAAAAAGCCAACAAATGTCCAGTAGATGCATTTAATAAATGTCAGTTGAAATTAAGAGAGGAAAAAAAAGATAGTGAGACATAACCTACAAACCCCTAAAAAAGCAACACGGTAAAGAGAGATTAATCTAGGAATATGGAATGGAATTCACCATAAATACTACTGACACTAGGCAACGCCACAAACAACGGCAGAGAAACTGCAATCTGGAAGAACAAAACACAATAAAAACAACCAATAGCCACCTCTCTCCTCCCACAAATCTCTATGTCGTTTACAATCCAAGTTGACCATGAAGAAACAGCACTACCAACAAAGACACTGGTTTCAGTTTTGTCAAGACCATATCGTCGTCACTGCCATATTTACAGCCTTCACCTTCGTCCACATGAACTCTAAACCAACCAAGAACAACTCAGAAAGCAAGCACTTCTTGTCATCAATTTCAAGTCACTCTCAAGCAGGCCAAAGACAAACGCACAAGAATGGAATTATTAAGGAAACCAATCTTCTGCAATCGCCACCTCTTCGTGGAGTTCTCACGATCCTCCGGGGGTGACGTTTAATAAAGGTGGTTTCTCACAATGTCATTAATGACAGTAGTGTCTCACTCCCGCCTAATGAGAAGGGGTGGTGAAAGATGCAGCACCGGGGCCCGAGACTATGTAGGAGGGACAGGGTGAGAGAGAAAAGAAATAATGTATGGATTCTGGGGTCCGGCGCAACTCTGACGTCTTACGTATCTCGACGACACTCTCACTCATAATGTGCAAAATAATGAGAAGAAGTATGGTACAATGTCAAGCATTCAAACACTTCTTTCTTACTGCTAACAATATGGCGGTGGTGGAAAGACGACAGCAACAGACATAATTATTAATACCAAGAACTGTTTTTTCCTCCCTAACGTTCCGTTATAGTTTTTCCACACCAAAGTCACTATATTTTTTGATGGCGCGTTTTTCGGACGCGGAACTGAATACTGCGCGCCTTTGAAAACGATGAGCATTTTGTTTCCATTCTTAATAATGGGGGATGTTTGGTTCTGGACACAGTTTCTAGAATTTCCCCAATTTACATTTCGGGTGAACATGAATAGGTATCTTATATCTATACTTAGCATTAGATAACGAAGGGACTCCGTTACACTTGCAGTAAAGCGGGTGATTTAGTCGCTCAAGTTGATACCATTCGGATGATATGATTCGGAGACGGAGTAATTGAAAGTTTATTTTGAATCTTGTGCTTCATTTTGTTTGTTTGTTTTTGTTGTTGTTTGTTTTTTGTTTTTTTAAATACGTACAAAAGCAAGATTTAAAAAAAAAAAAAATTACATTTACAAGACATTTTGTGATGAAGCAGTTGTCAATTAATTAATTAGTCAAATTTCAGTCTTTATTTCTCCACTTCTCCCCATACCATTTCTGAAGCGTTTCTCCATAGCTTCTTTAAACAATGTATCCAGATAAACTGATCGCAGGAGAATTAATGCCGTTATTAGGGCAAGCAGCAGAAAGCGCACAACATAATTATTTCCCAACATATATGATCCGTCGCCTTTTTTGAAGAATTAAGCAATGGTTTTAGCCCGTTCAAGCCACTAGCTGGTGTAAATCCAGCGACATTCTTTTATAAGTATTTGCTCTATATATGTAAATATATGTCTCGATGTGTGTGTGTGTGTGTATATATATATATATATATATATATATATATATATATATATATATATATATATATATATATTCTTTTTTTTTCTTCTCTAACCAGCGGCACTCGAGCTTTCCAGCTCTTTTGGCCCAATGACATGTCATTGCGAGGCTGGGGGGGTCAGTGGACTTTCCTTCCAACCCGGTCAGGAGCTTCGCTCCTTCCCATCCACACGGGATTTATGTGCAGGAGCCGTTCAGGTTATTCAATCAAATTTCCGGTCGTTCAGGTTATTCAGTCAAATTTCCGGTCGTAAACATTCCTTCAAACGCTGACGCCCGGGTATGAACCATGAAAACCTGGTCGCCAGTACAACGCCGTAGCCATTACACCAGCGCGGCTCCCCATATATATATATATATATATATATATATATATATATATATATATATATATATATATATATATATATATATATATATATATATATATATATATATATATATATATATATATAGTCTTGCTCATACTTTTGTTTTCATACCTATAATAACTGAATCAACTATGATTGTTTTGTTTTAAAATAACATGAAACAAATTTAATAATCAATTAGTCTTAACAGGGTAAAATATCGATGTAATGATGGTGAATGTTAGATGACAATAAAATTGTCTTCACTCAGACTTGGGTGAGGATTTTAAAAACACTTGTCCCTCTGCCGTTTCCCCAACAAACTGAGCTGGTCCAAGTGAGTCCCGCAGCCGCGGACTCGTCAATTCTTCTATGATGCGCGGCCCCCACCCCTCTACACAACTCGTCCAATGCAGGTGGTCAGCGCCTATTCCCCGCCCACAACTCACAACTAGTGACGTCGAAACCCCAGTATTGCAGCTTCGCATCACGAACAGCCCGATAGCCTCGTTCCACGAACCCCAGACTAAACAAAAAGAACAAATGCCTCCGCTAAGTACATTTGTGGGCTGCAAATTAACAGGAGCATTCTCTCGCCGTCTACCCATCAATGTCAGCCTCCCCGAACAATTAAATTCCTTAGTATACACAACGCTACTCAGGGAAGACTATTAGAAATCACCTATATTCCCCTGGGTACCAAACTGGGAAAATGTGTGCCTGGACAGCGCTAGGGCAATGGTGTGCCCGAATTACAATTAACAAGGTACATATATCTCAAAAAATGATATTATACACTTTAGGCACATGTGATGTAATTATCACTTATCGCTGCTCTATTCGGAGTCTGGGGTTGCTGCTGCTTTCGCGTTTCTGAGCGAATTAGCATAAAACAAACACCAGCACTGCTGTAGTGATTTATGAATATACTATTTTCATATGTTGGGGTTGCTAGCCTCATATATAGCTACCTAGCAAGGAAAAAATGTCAAATTCACATTAATAAAATAAATGTTTACACTTGCTCCAGAGTAACGTTTGGGACCTCAATCTCCTGGCACATTTTAGAATGGACACAGCAACTTAGGTTAGATGCTTTCGAATCACTTGGTCTGGGAAATTTTAGTATTCCTTTTATGAGGGGTGATCTGATTCCTTAGGTCTCCAGTCTTTGTATTTAAAAATGCGGGTTTACTTTTAAGTTTCAAAGTTGCCCAAATCCTCTGTCCTGGTTCTTAAGTTTCCAGTCTTTGTGTTTAAAAATGCGGGTTTCCTTTTAAGTTTCAAATTTGCCAAAATACTTCTATCTGTCACTTATAATTTTGGAATCCTTTGTCCGATCCTTCACTCTGGCTCTGGTGAATTACTAGCTTGACGTGGCGATGCAGTCTGATCTGTGTCTCTGAGTTCGCTAGATTATATTTCCATTTTCAAGTCACGTCCCAGATTGTACTTTTAGACCAACTTGCCAATGAAAGTTAAAGTCTATTCCGGTTCTCAAATCAAGTCAATGGTAAGCTCTTTAGAACTATACGGGTCGGGGTGTTAAATCATAATATCCCCCGCGTGTTTTAAAATATCAAATTTCAAAATTCCAACGCGTAACCTCTTTCTAATAAGGCAGTAATGATTCCGATTGCATCTTTATGCAAACTAATAAACAAATCTTTGAACTATTTTCTGTCTAGATGCGTTCCGCCCATATTGTAAATTATGACAGGTTATCTGTAATAATTACACAGAGATGGTCTAGCGGAAACGATTACGTATTATCATCATCTGTATTTGCGTAAATCCCTCAGAACAACACCAAACACCAGCTACAAAGACAATCAAACTGTATGGACACCTGGCTAAGAATACCACTGGCAGGTTTCTAAAGGCAGCCAATCTGGCTTTCTTTCCATTGTGTCAACACCGATCGTCTCAATTAAAGGTGTCTAGACGACTAAAGTGATAGACGTATTATCCGCTGACCTGTTCAATTAACTTCGATAATACTACAGTTCACCTGGGTTTTTTTTTTTTCGTACGCCCGCTAATACTCGAGGCGAAACTCAGGTTATTATTTATGTCTAACCTGACATTGATTTTACGTGAGTATCCCTTTATTTCTTGTACAGAGACAGGTGTCCCTCGCCATTCAGGCAAATACTCGCAGATTTCGGAGGTACAGTTCAGCTGGTGAAACGTAAATAAGTATGGGAGCGGCTGGGAAAAAACGTAAGGCATAAATTTTGTCAAATAATATGACGATGAGTGCGGAAAATGAAGAAATAAAGTTATAATGCAGGAGATTTGGCGATGGTATCTGCAGGGTCCCTTCTGAGGACATGCCAACCCAACTCCAGCGTCTGCCAGCTATGATGGTGTGCATGTCCTCCTGGTTACTCCGAATAAGTAGTTCTTGGTTGCTGATGGTGTTTGGCCAAAAGATTCGGAGAATTTTCCTTAGGCAGATTGTGTGGAAGGAGGACAGTTTCGACATTTCCTTCTCTGTTACTCTCCAACATTCCGCACCATAGAGAAGCACAGAAAGTACGCAGCTCTCATACAGTCTTCATTTGGTGTTTGTGCTGTACTGGGAAGACTTCCAAATGTTGTTGAGAATAGCAAAGGCTGTTCTCGCTTTATTCATTCTGTTGTTAATGTCCTTGCTTGTTCCGCCGTCAGGTGTTACTATGCTTCCTAGGTAAGTAAATGTGTCTGTCTGTTCTAACTTCTGGTTCCTTACTGTTATTGGCTCAGGATTGCCCACATTTAGTGTCATGACCTCTGTCTTCTTCAGATTGATGTTCAGGCCAACCTGCTGGCCATACTTATTCAGTCTATCAGTTTTGTCTTGAATGTGTTGGTGTGAATGCGCGAGCAGTGCAATGTCATCTGCATATTCCAAATCTTCCAGTGTAGAAAACGTTGTCCATCTAATTCCTCTTGGACTGTCCTCTGTTGTCTGGCGCATCACCCAATCTATGACTGTCAAAAATAATGTTGTTGATAAGGGGCATCCCTGTCGTACTCCTGTTTTCACTTCGAAAGTTACATTACTCGATCCAACACTGCACGTAAAGTTAGAATAGAGGCTTTTTATAATGGAAACAATGCGGCTGGGAATTCCATAAGCCCTCAGAATTTTCCATAGGCTGTCCCTGTGTATGCTGTCGAAAGCCTTTTCAAAATCAACAAAGTTAATGTACAGCTGTGTCTCTGCCATTCTGAGCACTGCTCTATAATGTTCCTGAGGGCAAATATATGATCTGCACATCTTCTGTTCTTTCTGAAGCCCGCTTGTTCTTTCCTCAGTTTATGGTCAACTGCTTTTGAAATTCTCTGGATGATTATCCTGCCTAGTATTTTGCTGGGAACTGAGAGGAGGGTAATTCCTCTCCAGTTGTTGCAGTCTGCAAGGTCGCCCTTCTTGGGCAATTTGACAATTGTTCCTTTACTCCACTCTGTTGGTGTTGTCTCAGTTTCCCAGACTTGTGCAAATAGTGGTTCTAATAGTTCTGCTGCTAGTTCAGGGTCTGTCTTGAATAGCTCAGCATTCAGATTGTCGTGACCAGGCGCTTTTCCATTTTTTAGCCCTTTGGTAGCTGTGATAATTTCTTCTTTTCGTGGAATGTCTGTATTTACGTCTAAGTCACTTTCAGCCTCAGGAACATTCAGCTGAGTCTCTGGTGGTTCCTTATTCAGTGTTTCTCTGAAGTGCTCTGCCCACCTTGTTTCCTGCCCCTGTGCTGTGGTGATGAGATTTCCTTGCTTGTCTCTTACTAACGTTATGTTGTTTGCACCTCGTTTTCCACTGATAGCTTTAGTTATTTTATAAACTGTGCTTTGTTAATTTCTCAGTGCTGCCTCTTCTGCCTGTCTTGCAAGGTCATCCAGAAATGTCCTTTTGTTAGCACGGATTTGACGTTTTATTTCCTTGTCCAGCTGACTGTACTGTTCACTATATATTGCCTTTAACCTGGGAGACTTAGCTTCTGTTTTCTTCCTTTTCATTTCCTTTCTCTTCGCTATGGTGTTTAGCGTTTCTGGTGTTATCCAGTCTTGGCTCTTTCTTTCCTGGAATCCCAAGCATGACTTGCTGCTTTCTTTGTATATTGTTGAGATGGTGTTGAATTTCTGGTCCACATCGTCGGTCTCTGTTCTTTCCTGGCTTTTGGTAATCAGATATCGTCTCTTTACGTCGACCACAAACGCTTTTCTGGTGAGGGGGTCCTTAAGTTTCGTGATGTTGTATCTTTTCTGTTTGACTGCAACTGGTCCAGCAGCTCTGAGTTTCACCTTCAGTCTTGCTACTACTAGGTGATGATCACTTCCCACATCTGCGCCTCTTCTTACTTTCACGTCTTGTAGTGCATGTCTCCATCTGCCATTGATCATTATGTGATTTATCTGGTTTTTGTCTCGTCCGTTTGGTGATTCCCATGTGCACTTCTTTGTGTTGAAAAAGTGTTCCTCCGATGACCAGGTTGTTAATACTGCAGAAGCTTATTAATTTGTCCCCATTCTCATTTACTGTTCCACTGCCGCATTTCCCCATTACTCTTTCGTTATAATTATTGTGTGTTCCAACTTTCGCATTTAGGTCTCCCATTACTATAATAAGATCGTACGTGGGTACAGTTTCCATTTCCTTTTGTACCTGTTGATAGAACTCGTCCTTGATCTCTTCGTCGCTGTCATTTGTTGGTGCATAACATTGTATAATTGTGGTGTTGGTGAATCTCCCTCTCAGTCTTGCTCTTATTAGTCTGTTGTTAATGGGTTTCCATTCCAGTAGAGACCTTTCCATTCCTTTCTTAAGGATAATGGCTACACCTTCGTTGTGCTGACCGTCCTCTCTACCAGAATAAAGTACTGTTTCCCCTGTAGCTGTTTTTATTCTCCCCATCCCTGTCCATCTGCTCTCGCTTATTCCCAGGATATGTAGTTTGTAATTCCTCATCTCTGCTGTAATCTGTCTCAGCTTTCCTGCCTCGTTCATAGTTCTGACATTCCAAAAACCAATTCTGGTTTCGTGTTTTGCGGTCTGGGCATCCGTTTTCATGCCAGTGGCTTCCTTTCGGCTTTCACCACTGTCAGTCATACGAGCCTGAGACTCCGGATGTCCGTCCCGCATCAAAGTATTTCCATTTATTGCTGTTTCCGTAACGTGTGTGATTTTTTTACACAGACAGGGGTGTCGGCCCTGTGCTAAAACCCCCAACCTGGAGGACCAGGGTACCAGCTTTTGTCTGACCCCTACCCACGCAGACCAGTCCAGCATGGTTGAACCTACCAGGAGTAAAACTCCCACTGGCATAGCTCTGGGGATTGTCAGGGTACACAAGCTGCCATACCGCTACAAGGTATAGGTACCATTGATGGCAGATATATATATATATATATATATATATATATATATATATATATATATATATATATATATATATATATATATATATATATATATATATATATATATATATATATATATATATAGAGAGAGAGAGAGAGAGAGAGAGAGAGAAGAGAGATAGAAAGAAAGAGAGAGAAAGAGAGAGTGAAAGAAACAGAGAGAACGAGAGAGAAGAGAGACAGAGAGAGTGAGAGAAAAAGAGAGAGAAAGAGTGAGAGAGAAAGAGAGAAAGAGAGAGAGAGAGAGAGAGAGAGAGAGAGAGAGAGAGAGAGAGAGAGAGAGAGAGAGAGAGAGAGAGAGAGAGAGAGAGAGAGAGAGAGAGAAAACGATGACAGATTAGAATTTGATGGGAACAACACCAAACACCAGCTACAAAGACAATCAAACTGTATGGACACCTGGCTAAGAATACCACTGACAGGTTTCTAAAGGCAGGAGATCGGGCCCAGGTAAGGACGGACAATAATGTTACAAAAAGTAAGTCCTAAGAAAACATTGTATGACATCCGCCAAAACAAAACATCTTGCGTAAGAATGGAAACCATCCCTCCCAACTGCCCTTCACGGTACAAGTGGACACAGACAATGAAACTCATTTACGTTCACAGATGTATTTTGTAAATGGAACCTACATGATTACGATGAGTGAAATTGTGGCTAGAACATTAGATAATATGAGAGAGAACGAACGAACGAACGAACTTTATTTTCAAAGGGTTAAGAATTGGGCACGCAGGCCCGTCTGACATTCTGCCCGTCCTCTCTCTCTCATCATGTATACTATATCCTTTCATCCTCACATTTACTTTAAATTTACTTTTTGAAAAAGTAATTTGTGAACGCAGGAGCAACCAATGCATCCAGAACCTCAGATAGAAAGAGAGAGAGACACAGAGAGAGAGAGAGAGAGAGAGAGAGAGAGAGGGAAGGAGGGAGAGAGAGAAAGCGATTGTCAGAGACAACAAAATCCTGTAGAAGCTCATTTACATTTTAAAAAAGTATTTTGTAAAAGGAACCTACATGATGATGATGATGATGATGAGTCAAAGATGGCTAGAGTATCAGAGAATGAGAATGTGAGAGAGAAGGTGTGCCTGAGAGAGAGAGAGAGAGAGAGAGAGAGAGAGAGAGAGAGAATGGCCGTTTCCAGCAATGATGGTAGTCAATCACAAGAAAACCCAGGAACAAAACGATGCACTACCCGGAACACGCATCTACAAAGGCTTCAAAAGGCCAAGTTGTATTTATACTTTGGCACGCGCCCCCAGCGGGACAAAAGCGCGTGGAATGTGGACAATGAAATGAGTCCAGACACCGAGAGAGACTTCCAGTGGAGGAGAAAGTGCCGAGATGATGAGCTGTAATTGAAAGATGACAAATTATGCAGGCCCGGCGCGAGAAAGTGGCCGGGTGGCCCAGTCTGGCCTCGGTGGTTGTCAAGATGTGTGGCGTGGTGACTGGGTTGTACAAAAAAACCTGCTGGAGCTGAATGGATCTATCACAACAATTGTTCAGATCTGACGATTTTTGTTGTTTGGGGGGGGAAGGAGAGAGAGAGAGGTGTTGATTTTAGCTGATTGAAAACGACGTTTGCTTAAACTTTGAATTTAAAAAAAAGTTATATCTATCTATCTATCTATATATATATATATATATATATATATATATATATATATATATATATATATATATATATATATATATATATATATATATATATATATATATATATATATATATATATATATATATATATATATATATAATTTAAATCGCGCGATGACGTCATGGCATGACCGAAACAACAAAGATCTATTAATTACAGATAACAACATTCTACGTTACAGCTAATAACATTCTACGTTACAGCTAACGGGATGTATTGACAATTTTGTCAAAATACTGGCAGACAAGGAAACACGGACGATGGAATAACAAACAAGGCATAGGGAACTGTCCAAGTTACGAGAGAACAGATCTGGAGCCAACAGGAGTGTTTAGTCCACTTACAGGAGAAGGTCACAGTATCACTGACTACAATCATCACATATTTTAGAATTTTACGTCACTTATCCCCTTGGCATCCATCATGCTCGACACCTTCAAACCATTGGTCAGACTGCGACAAACGACAAGACAGATTAAACATATAGAGAAAGACAGATACATACAGATAGACCGACAGACAAGCAGAAAGAAAGGATACATAAACAGACAGAAACATAAAGACACTGATGATAAACACAGATTAAATGGAAATATCAAATGATATCCCAGATCACAAGGTCATGCATGTTAAGACGTGCGCCCTAATAAAACGTAGGGACCTTGTTTCTAGGATGAACGGAGCGCACCTCGCCACAACGAGCTCAGACAAACATATACAGATAGACATAGACGTTAGTAATAGGTGACACGGATACAAATGATAGACAAACAAAGAGACAGAAAGATAAAGACACTGACAGATACACAGATAGACCATACATACACAAATAGCTCACTTCCGACCTTTTAAATATACCATGAAAGATGTTGAGTGTCTGAGGGGCAGAGTAGTTAAAGCGCTTGCCTTTCGCGGCAATGTTACCGGGTTCAAAACTTGGTAGCGTCACGCTCCACTATACCCAGCTGCACAGTTGTGACGTATACTGGAAAAGAGCCTACAGTAATCTGACAGCTTATTGTAACCTTGTATCTGCTCTCTGATTTGCTAGCTAAACATGCATTATACCAACTGTCTATTTCGGCAGCTCACCCTTTTGTCCCCGCCCGCTTTTCTGTAAATACGGGCTAACGCAGTGTTTACAATTTTCGTTGACCTGTCAGTCATAACAGGAAACAAATCACGCTTTGTTTTACCGCGTTCCACTCATGCGAGCTCATTTGTCAATCATATAATACTTGACAGCACGTGAGAGAGAAGTCTAGCGCGTAGTCATAACCAGTTTACAGTGTAAACGGACGCAAACACTTAAACTCTCCAGGAGAGAGAGAGATAAACAAGACGGTTAACCAGACCGGGCTTAGATGCGTTAAACGACTGATAGTGGGAGGGAATAAATACTGTTTATATTTCATTTTATAATTATGGTTATTATAGCGTCTATTATTTTTTAAATGCCATAAGACAAATTAACAGACACCGACAATTTACTAGCTACTAAATGATAGGTGATAAGTTGTACGTGGCGCATTGTGAGAAAAAATAATAAATAACACACTGTGCGTATGACTGCCAGCCGCGAGAAGGGGCGGGAGGGTCTTCATCGACTCAGTCCGACCTGAATCCACGGCCAGCGATGTCTGTGTGTGTAGGCGTAGGGAAAACACCGTGTATCTTTTAAATTCGTCAGGAGTGACAGAGCGGACGAGAGACTGTCGTGTCCCCATCTCTCTCTCTCTCTCTCTCTCTCTCTATATATATATATATATATATATATATATATATATATATATATATATATATATATATATATATATATATATATATATATATATATAACACCCGTGTGTTACCGGGGCCCGAAAGGGGAGCAAAGAATAGTAACACTGCACCCTACCACGCATGTCGTAAAAGGCGACTAAGGAGGGTATGGGCATGGGGCTGTTTACCCCATCCCGTAAAAACTTCGCACAGTGGGCTGATCACCTGCTTGCCAACCAATCTGATTACGGAAACAATGATAGATTGTTTGGTCTGTTTTTGTTCCACAAAGACGCCACTAGGCGTGGTGGAAACAGCGATAGATTGATCAATTTGTTGTTGCCCTAAGACGCCACTAGGCGTACTGGCCACATACTGCTTTGCCGGTTGATGGCTAAGGATGGAAGAAGAAGAAGATATACCTATATATGTATATACCTATATATATATATACCTATATATATATATACATATATATATATATATATATATATATATATATATATATATATATATATATACATAGAGTGGTAGCATTTTCCCATAAATGTTTCTTGTATTTTTAGCAGACCTAATCCCAAGTGGACGAACAGCGGTCTTTTCTTTTCCTTTTCCACGGTTAAGTGTGTATTAGCTGAAGATACTGTATGACTATAAATTATCCTACTGGACTTACAAAATCCAGGATACTATTTTATCAGCCAACAGTGGCGTATACCTGACACATTATTATTATTTTCCCCAACACCTGACAGTTGTAATCCAAGGGGAGTACTAACATATACACTGTGCAGGACTGGCCATCTGGCAAAGAGTCGGCCGATAGAAAATCCATCAATATCATTTGTAACATTTGTAGCAACCAGATTTCATCCGATTTTCTAGAAGTGTTCCCCTCTCTTAAAACGGTAAACACCAAGGATTCTCATTCAATATTTGTAGTAACCCTATATATCCAGAAAAAAGTTCCAGAACGAGCAGGAAACAAGACTGTTTTTCCCTGCCCACCCTCAACACTGCAAGAGTTGTCGCAACGGAAATATTCAGTTGTAGTTCCTGTGTCTATACTTACATTCCCCTGTGCACCCATCGGAGGAACAGTGCTAGTTTTTTTTAGAACAGTGAAGACACCCCTTTAGGACTTATATCGTCACCAGGATTCATCGTGGAAGTAAACTTATTCTGCGTTCTCCTCATTAGTTTTTTTGGGGGATGAACTGGGGTCAATTTGTATCCTCGACAGCTGGGGTGATACATTAGTCAACAGTAAAAGTAGGGATTATGTTCGTGGAATAAATTTAACAAGGGATACCACAGACCCAAGGGAAGAATACAAAATAGGTAAGAGTGTGAGAGGTGGCCACATGAATTAGAGAGCGTGTGTTGATTTTATTGTTGCTGGAAAGTATCTATTAATGTTTGGTGGTTTGATTTTGTTTACTTTACTTGGTCATATATTGTACCAATATTATTATTCTGTAAACCTAGTGCTAACCTTCAACCTTTGGGTAAATATTTTCTTTGGGTTATTTTCCTTTATACAAAAAAGGCGCACCATTCTTCTTTATTTCGTCTATATGTAAATGATTTTCTTGATATCTTTGTGTAACTTGATGTTGTAAACTGTTTAGTGATAATAAACAACAAGAAAACTTTGTGTGTTAGTCAGACCCATACCCATTTATCCTTAGTTTTTTCACGTTTGTGTCTTGTCGTCACATATTGTTGTGTGTGTGTCGAGTAACCTGTTCTTATTTTTGATAGGGAGGCAAAGACTGTCTTGTGACAAAGCATAGTTGTACGGATAGGCTGGATGAGAGAAACCTACTCACTCCAGAGACATATCTTTCCCTCAACCTACCACCTGTGAAACCTATTTTCTATACATTCTCGTGTATCAATCAACCTTTACTCTTTACCTAGACTGGGCCCAATAAACCTACCGTACGACAACAGTGGTACATGACTCTGCTCTTGTTAGTGAAAGCAAATTCAGCGAGGAAGGGAACTGGTCACCCCACCACATAAAACTGAACCCAGACAATTAAGTCTGTAACACTTCACTTCCCTACGGCAGTATCAACTATGGGACTACCTTTACTATCAAGGTTGTTAATGCCACGTTTCGTCATAGCCCTCTCTTCATGTCAGTTAGTTTATTTGTCCGCATGTATGTGTGTGTGTGTAAGCGTGTTCCGTTCCTCCCCTACCCTTCTTCTTTCCGGGCACTCTCTGCCTAACTACTTACACCAGCAGGTTGAACACAACCACCAACTTGAAATAATGGAGCTAATCACATTACGGACAACAAAAACAAACATAACCCCCAACAGCAGGTCTCCCCGATCACATTTCAGACTCCAGTCATAGACCACAGAATGCGCATCGGCCGGCACAGCTTTCCGAGACAACTCATAGCCACATCTGTCCAACTTCTCTGTCGAGCTGAATATTACCTGACCTAATGCGCTCTGTTACGCCCTCTCGCGCACATTCAATATACACGCGGCCATGTTCTGTATTCTTCAAACAACGTGTGACACTTGGCTGAAGATGTTGTTTGTGGTTAGATCTGTGATTGTAAAGGTGATCGATCTTACAGCAGCCATGTCATCATGATGATAATTTTCTTTTTCGCTCTTTATGGAGCATGGAGTCACCACTGTAGCTAGTCACCTTGCTGGAAGCCTGCCTCACGCATTTACATGCTATTACAGTGGCGGTTTCATTAGCAATCTGTTTGACAGAATGCGGTTGACAGCCTCGTTTTAGTCGCTGTGTACGATTGGCTGAAGGGATAATAGTCTTATTCTTATTGTGTCTGACAAGAGACCACAGGGAACTGCACGTGGGGGGGGGGGGGGGGGGTTACAACAAAACGACGTGCTTGTAATATTTTAAAGTCTGGTTTCAACTTCCGTCTTCAAAGATTCCTCTTTGCCGTTAGTTGCTCCATAACACTAGATGATACGTATTCCTCTTTATTTCCACATTTTTCAACGTGGCTAATACAAGTCTGGGTACTGTTGTTTTCATTTCTACGCCGTGCCTTCTCCGCTTCCTTTATAAGCATTAGAACTACACCTTCATTATGAAGTTACGCTCGGTCCACGTGTCCTGAGGACTTGACAATCTCTCATGTGCTGAGTTTCTTCTTTTTTATTCCATTACATCTTGTGTCACGAAGTCTCAGGATGTCAATTTTGTAGCTTCCCATTTCTGCTGATATCTTGTTTGTTTAACGATTTTTCTAAATTCTACGTAATAAAATGTATTAGTTGTACGCACAAATTTTAATTATGCGTCTGTGTAAATTATTTTCTAAGAAGGGGTTTGTAGTCTTCACCGGATAATCAAAGGGGTCTGTAGTCTTTGTCGTAAAACGTGTGTGTAAACCCACTTCTTTGTTAACAAGTATGCCCAGCCAATCCACGTTCAACAGACTCTGAGCCAGAATAAATTACACGAAGTATACGCCATCTTGTTCCCCCAAGATGGCGGCAGACAGAATAAAATTAGGCATAAGCCCTGTATTTTGGAACTCGGTCACGGAATGTACAAAACCGCCGAGAACCAATCAAAAGAGGTCCTTACGCACTGGCAGATTCCTTACGTCTACCTATACAAACAGACACGTTTTATTAAAAACAAAATAAAAATACACACACAAACACGAAGGCCAGCACGACCGACTGGGGAAAGAGAAAGCTGTCAACATTGATTTATTGCTTACCTGCGTGACCGGGCACTCTTGCTTCAATAAAGTCGAGTCCAAATCTGGCTTGTATTAATCTTATAGGGTTTTATTCGTGTCATCCAACCTGAGGTCGTATGTTTGAGTCAATCCAGCTGCCCGGAACTTCGCAGGAGCACAGTGATTGTACCGGAGCTACATCCTTAGTCCCCCTCAGTCTTGGGTGGGCTAAAGGAACGATCATCAGCGGGTGTTGTGTGCAACAAATTAGGAAGGACAGAACTGTTCTAAGAGATGAGTACACATTAGTACCATTTCCGTCGGCAATTATGAGCAATTAACGGTCAAGGAAGAAAAAGTGATTTAGCGTTGTGAGAGACAAGATTAACAGCACAGCTGATAAATTTTCCATAATTAATTAACAGCACAGCTGATATCTATAATTTTGCTCCTATAATTGGAAGACTTGTAATATATATATATATATATATATATATATATATATATATATATATATATATATATATATATATATATATATATATATATATATATATATATATATATATATATATGTAAATCATATGTAAACGTACAAATCCATTGCATTCCATCTTCCAACATCCACCCTTCAGCACAAGAGTAGATAGTGTATATACTTAATAAATAATAAGGAAATTGTATTTGAACGACTTGTCAATTTTATAATTGTTAAGTGAAATCTGTTTCCTTGTTTTAATATCACAGTTAGTTACACAGCGGGGTGGCATTTTATGACTGTCTCCACTCTACTAATTTTTCGAGATCAGATCATTCACAGCCGTAACTACAATTTGTGATACCAGTAGTTCTCTCATACACTGGGACTTCACCATTTTCCTGCAGAAATTCTATTTCTGTATTGTCAGTACTATACTGATCTTAGAGCCATTGCTTTAGCGAATTACATTGAAGATACTCTGCACAATAAGGCCCTTTCTGTCATACAATCTTATTTTGTTACTTGTTCGTGATATTATTCTGTATGTTCGTTTTCTTGTCTGTTTTTCTTAAAACTCTGTGTTTTTTAATTGTTACCTGTCATGGTCAAGTTATCTCGGTCCCATAATGAATGTCTACCTTACTTACTGTTTGTAGGTTACCTATTGTGAGGTCTTGTCTTTCTGGTTTTTTTTTTAAATCATGACCGCTGAATCATTCCTAACAGTGCTTATTTTTTGTCGATATCTTTTTTTGTTCATTATATCTTTTCTTCGGTTTTTATTAGTGTTTTTCCATTTACTTTGTGGTTTTCCCCCCCCCCCCCCTTTTTTTTTTCTATTTTTGCGACCCCTCCTTTACTGAAATTCTAGTACAGTGCTATTCTCAGTCTGCTCTCTACCATTCTACTGTGGAACATTATCGATGACGTTTGGTAAGTAACAGTCAGTCAGTTGCTGGACGACGACCAATGATTTAGAATCATGCTCGAGAACAACAGACACACATACTGAGTGAAATAAAAGAAAAACAGACACAGACAGATTGGCGGATAGAGAAGGAAAAGTCCTGGTATGTAGACCCAAAAAAGAAGACAACTTGTTGATGAAGTCGTACGGGCGCACACTAGAGTACCTGTATGGCTTGTTTCCTTTTTCGTACTCTCATCTCATTTCTCATCGCCTTTATTATCTATTATTTCGGCATATTTAACGCACATAATTTCGTGCCTGTCTTCTACTCAGAATAGTTACCCTTTTTTCCTACAATCATTGTTCACGTTTCACGCTTCGATGCATGTCAGGGCCAGACAATCGCCCATCCCTGAGAGATTAATTGAATCACTAAACGTGATTATACCACATTGACTCCATGTAAATGCGAGCATAAAGTGTTTGTTCAAGATTACGTAATAACTTCCGATCCGACAGTAGAATGGACTTGCAATACGGGTTTAATTGTATAGACCACGATTTGTCTAGACAGGCAGTCGGATTGCGACAAGTCATGTGATACAAGAGATCGGTACCGTCTGATAAACTAAGTAATCAGACTTCCGAACTACTTGGGATAGGTGATTATAGATAAACGCAATCTTGGAAGACATTTTGAAGAGTGAGCGAGATATGTGATGTAAGTAAACGTTGACAACACTTTACGGAAATCGCAATTCCATATATGGAAAGTGGCTATTTAAATTCTCAAACGAATGAGTCACGCAGGAAATTCCATAAGCCCTACAATATCATAACACGTACTTTGAATGTAATTGGTTTGGTAATTCGAGTTGTCATATTTCATCGCTCCGACTGGGAGTTGCTAAGCAGCAGACAACACGAGTGCGTGGGTAAAGTCTGAGATATAATGTTGGACTTTTTAGACATACGGCACTGCATTTCCCAAATCGTGAAGTAGACAGCTCGGATTGAAGCCAGGAAACAACAGAAGTAAAGATTCTGACTTTAAATGGGAATGGACTTAGTGGAACACTTCTGAACACTACAGCAAGGAAACCCTAAATTATTCATACAGAAACCGGACTTATACAGGACTTACTAACAAAGTTGCAGAGGGATTGTTAATAGAACTAAATACCCCGACGTGTATTCTAGGCATCTATATCAAGTTGCCAAGACTATTTACCTGAGCAAGAAGTCTAAGATTTCTCAATTATTGAGGTGAGTTGTAACATATTTGTTATACTTTGAATTTGACATGTTTATACTTGCTAGTGGTGGTAAAGATTCATACTAGGCTGGCAACCTCAGCATGTGAAAAGGATACATTCATGAACCACCATAGCAAGCGCTGGTGACTGCTTCATACTAGTTCTCACGGAAGAACCAAAAGCAGAGGAAACCCCAGACTCCGAATGGAGCAGGGAGTGAGTGGTGATTACATCAACGTGTGCATAGTTGTATATTATCATTTTGTGAATGTATGTAAACTTAATATGTTCCTTCAGGCACAAGCCACTGCCGGTGTCCAGTCACACATTTTTCATTAAATATACTGACATACTGGTGATTTTTCATCACATGCCCTGAGTGATATGATATACTCTCAGGGAGAGTAAAAAATCTGAGAAAACAAACGGCTGACGGACAGTGGGAAAGGTGCCTGATTAACAAAGACTTAGCAGCGGAATTTGTTCTTTTATTCCCTCTAAAGTTTGTGGTACCAGCACGAGGCGACCCGACTATTTGTGGTACGACCCGAAGAAACCATTTGCTGTACTACCATTCTGTGGCTTGTAATTGACACTTGAAACCTACATTCCATGGGTTGTGAAGATTCTTGCCTTGACCAGGAGCGGTTACTTCCTGATTGATCTGGAAACGTGCCCTCACCACAGAGACGAATCTACGGAACCATAAGCATCGACACTTTAGCATTTTGGCAAGTCCCATTTTTAGTCGGCCAAACAAAGAACTTTCTTTTCTGAAATTAAGCTTATGAAAGCCGATATATTCCATGAGGAGAACTAATTTTTATTAATCACCAGTTCTTATTTATTTTTTTACAAATTAAAAGTTGAATTAATTATTACAAAGAGAAGTGCACACGTGCGTATAAGTATTCTAATATATACATTTATATCTACATCTAAAGAGCCAATAAGAGCAATAATAATAATAAGCAGAGAAATTTTACTGTTAATTTAGTTGGGGGCTTGAACGAGCTAATATTATATCTCTCCACAAAAGGCGGCGGGAAAGATAAAGAGTTAACGTGCTCAGACCCATTCAGCATTGTTCTCGATTTCTTAAATATCTTGTGGACCACTGCCTCGAGGTAGAAGCATCATCATCCTTCTATCAGCATCTCTGCCAAGAGTAATCTTGTGCGAAGGTAGACACCTTAGAAGACCCACATTAGCTACTCTAGGCTGTGGCCACTGTTGGACCACTACTGCAGAGAAATGGGAAGGCAACCCGTGACAGTACCTGAGCGTTCTGTAAGTGCAAGAGCCTGATGTAAAATGAATGCCACTGGCGGTAATGTCTATGTCAGAGAAAGGAAACAGAAACACAGCAGAAGATAGTGGGAACAACACCACGTGCCTACAAAATGAAGACAAATACAACAATATAAAACTCTGAACCTCTTTAGACACCGAAAACTGTCATTAGAATGTCTGCCTCTTCTTTGATCCTTTGCCGTTGACTGACAAAGTAATCAGTGACCATCACTCTTAGTAGCGTCTTGCAGGGCTGCATCAAACTATCTCCACTTTGCTCCGTCAGTGGACATCCTTCGTACGGTGCCCCCAACTGTGGCTCGTGTTTTTCATCTCGGCCTTCATAGTCCTCCGGGAAGTTATGTTTCATCGGCGTCTCTATTATCTTCCTTCTGGGTTCATACCATAGTATTGCTGATATCGGGATCTTTCCCGAAAACATGGCCAACCCACATTCCGCGTCTACTCGCTGTGATGTTGTGCATATCTTCATTGCTGTCTAGTAAGCAGTTCTTGGTTGGTGATGATATTCGGCCAAACAAATTCTGAGAATTTTCCATCTGCGTGAACAGAAGAAAAGGTGGACATTTTCTATTCTGTTACTCTTCATCACTTATCATTAGCATGAGAAGTCATGTCGTGAGAAGTTACAAAGAGTCGATCTGTCTTGCAGACAAAATGTAGATCGGGAAGAAGATAGTCAAGTACTGGTGATAGAATAGAAACAAGACTGGACAGCAACCAGCTGGAAACCAAGGCACAGAGTGTTCCGCGGGGTAGAGGATTCACTCTAGTCACTTAATTCTGAAGAAATACAGCTTGATGCTCACCAAGAAAACTCATATGACACGGAAAGGTAACTCGGCATGTCTTAAATGCAATACTGGAAAGGGGAAAACTCAACAATGTTGAGATTGCATGACCTGTATTCATCATCATCATTATTATCCTCACTCTTCATTTCCCTCTGGGGCACAGGCCTTCAACAAGCTTATGCACAGTCCTCCTGTACCATGCAATCAACGCAATGTCTTTCCAAGTCTACCTCCACCCTTTCTCATTTCTGTCTCCAGCTCTCGTCCCCGTGTGTTTTCTCTCTACCACTACCTGTACTACTTTGAGAATTCCTTAAACAATGACTGTCTTATAATACTATCAAGAGGTTTCCTCAATGAGTGACTTATCCATCGTCACCTTCTTAACGCTTGTTCCAATGGTACTTGTCTGGCTTTTGTCATCAATTCCACATTGGTGACCTTCTCACACCATCCCAATCCTTCTATTCTAACACAAGCACCCATTTATGAAGGTCTGTAGCTTCTTGGTTGTTGTTTTAACTGTTCTCCACGTTTCAGAGCTATTCAATAAAACTGATTAGATATATGAGTTGAAGGTTGTAATTTGGGTGTTAGACTTGACAGACATGTTTTCGCATATATAATATTAAATGTAACACGGATAGGAGCATTCCTATTGGAAATCTGCGTCACCAAATACCGACTGGATGCTGGAAATCAACTTCAGATCCTAGAATAAGTTTAACCACACCCGTGTGATCTCATATACAAGAGGCTAGAACCACAATCACCACAAACTGTTACCTGCCCCGCTGTTACCTTTAAAGCTAATTAATTATCTCCCGTGACAGACATCGTAGCGAGGTGATCACCCTAACATGGCTGGTTTATCGTTTATCTCTACTTGGGTTAATATGAAAACAATGGGAGGAAACACTAGCTGCGGAAGACACTGATTACAGGAGAGATAATTGGAAGACGGTGACATCTCCGCGACCCAGCTTTTAATTACCTGTGTAAGGTGGGCAGACGTCTGAAATAAAGGTAATGCTCGCAGGAATTCGGGGCCAAACTGGGAAACATACAGGCAAGTCGAAAATGCTTGAGAAAATTATCCGCGTGGACTGTATCTTGAATGAAAATTCCTGGAAACAGGCTGCATCACTGCAGTCTGGCTGAGAGAGTAGGGATCGAAGAGGGAAGGCAAACCCGGTCTCAAAAAATGCCGTGCTGAACTCGGATGTGTCGGCCGAAGGGCGCAGATATCGCAGCTCCGGTGTAAACAGACACAACGCAACCAACGTCCTTTTCAGGGCGAACGAGGCAGAAGAAGAAGAATGAAAATTAATATTACTAAACAAATACATACGTAGATCCCATGTCATTCTCGGGGCCTCTGAGAAGATATTAATAATTAAGACTAATGATCCCTCCGTCATGCATGTAAGAAGAGACTAATATGACGTTGCGCTTGGACCGGCAAGGCGACCTCATTATGTACAATAGACTGCTATATAACCCACCACTCAAGCAGCGTTTGAATTATTTAAATCAGACTTCCTGCTGCCGGGACCAGGTGCAAAGCAGTGGTCCCATGTCCCATACGGAGCAAAAAAAAAAAAAGAAGTGTCAGGAAGGTGGATGATGGCTGAAATAATTCACTTGGATGATGGACAAATCATCCTGACGATATGACACGGTTGACCTGAGATGGTCCCCTTCATGGTTTCCAATCTTTGGAGCTGCAAGATCATGTATATAAACATACCAGATGTCTGAGTGGGCTGGTGAAGACTGTCAAATCTGTTGGGAATGCCCAAGGAATAAAACACAAATACGGCGACAAATATCAGCGACCGCAAATAGATTTGTCTGTGTGGGCTGGTGAAGACTGTCAAATCTGTTGGGAATGCCCAAGGAATAAAACACAAATACGGCGACAAATATCAGCGACCGCAAATAGATTTGTCTGTGTGGCAGACATATATAACACATCAAGACAGGTAAGGAGAAAGAGTTCCAGAGAAACCAGTGACATTTATCTTCAGCGAAGTGATCCTAGCAAATGACATCTCAAATTTCAAGAGTTAAAACTATTAGGTCACAAAATTACATAATTTTAGAAAGAGTACACTTGTTTAAAAAAATTTATGAAATTGTTACGACAATGGGAAAAGGTGTGTGAAGTCTGTTTTTGATGCCAGCAAAAGCTCTTTGCCACTGGAAATAAGGATGAAAGAACTTCATTGTTATGCACAGCTAATCCTGACATACAAAAGCTCTTTGTCACTGGAAATAAGAATGAAAGAACTTCAGTGTTATGCACAGCTAAACCTGACATACAAAAGTGCACCATGGTTTATTAGTCTTCTTCATTGGTCCTTGCCAGCTGACTGACATAGCAATCAGTGGCCATCACGCCTGGTGGCGTCTTGCAGGGCAGCAACAAACTGTCTCCATTCTGCTCGGTCGAGAGCCATCCTTCGTGTGGTGTCCAGCTCTGGTTCATGCTCAGCATCTCTGCCTTTACAGTTCTCCACCAGGTGGCTTTTGGCCATCCTCGCTTTCGTTTTCCTTCTGGAATCCATAACATGGTAGTTCTGGTGATGGTGTCCGAGTCTCTTCTTGGTGGCTCCGAGTTAACAGTTCTTGGTTGGTGATGGTGTCCGAGTCTCTTCTTGGTGGCTCCGAGTTAGCAGTTCTTGGTTGGTGATGGTGTCCGAGCCTCTTCTTGGTGGCTCCGAGTTAGCAGTTCTTGGTTGGTGATGGTGTCCGAGCCGCTTCTTGGTGGCTCCGAGTTAGCAGTTCTTGGTTGGTGATGGTGTCCGAGCCTCTTCTTGGTGGCTCCGAGTTAGCAGTTCTTGGTTGGTGATAGTGTCCGAGTCTCTTCTTGGTGGCTCCGAGTTAGCAGTTCTTGGTTGGTGATGGTGTTCGGCCAGAAAATTCAAGAATTATCCTTAGGCAGGTTTTGTGGAAACAGGACAATTAGGACACTTTCTTTTATGTTACTCTCCAGCATTCTGCACCGTACAACAGTACCGAAATTACGTAGCTCTCATATCTTTGTAATTTAGTGTTTGTGCTGTACTGGGAGGATTTCCAGATGTTGTTTAGGTTGGCGAAGGTTATTCTGGCTTTATTCAATCGGCTACTGGTGTGTTTGCTTGTTCCGCCATCTTGTGTTACTATGGTTCCTAAGTATGTGAATGTGTTTGTGTTTTCTAGCTTTTGGTCCCTTATTTTTATGGGTGTAGGATTTCTTAGATTTAGTGTCATGACTTCTGTCTTCTTGAGATTAATGTTTAGTCCCACCTGTTGGCTATGTTTATTCAGTCTGTCTGTTTTTTCTTGGATGTGTTGATGTGATTGTGCGAATAGCAATATCATCTGTGTAATGTAGATCCTCAGTTTTTTAGCTGTCCGTGGAATTCAGAATATTCTTCTGTAAAACCATATCGTTGTGGCTACCAGTGCTTTTCCTGTGTTTACTAATAATCTGTTTCTTCCATGGATTATTAGTAAACATAGGAAAAGCACTGGTATGTGGATACCAGATATGGTTTTCCAGAAGAATGTTCTGAATTCAAGAGATAGCTAAAAAACAGTAATGGGGATATCCTGAAAGAGTTCGATGCGCAAATGAAACTTATTACTCATATCAGATGAAAGCAATCCGCTTTCTTTATGAGAAGAAGAAAGATGGGACGTTTCGTGACAACGGGAACGATTGGAGGAAACGCATATAGAGGACGACAAAGAGAGAAGATGCTGACATCGTGGTATTGAAAGAAGTGAACAACAGAGTCGTGTGCAAAGGCATGATCACCTACGCCTCTAAGAACTATACACGAAGAAGAAGATGAAGAAAAAGAATCACCTGCGCCTCCAGGAATGATAACTGAGGAAGAAGAAGGAGAAGAAGAAGAAGAAAAAGAAGAAGAATCACCTACGCCTCCAAGAATGATACATGAAGAAGAAGAAGAAGAAACATGCAACACTCTATACAGCCTACAAGTCATTGTCGTGAAATATTCTAATCCACATATATAAATTATCACGTAAATGTAAAGCCTAACAAATAACTTCAATAAAAGGAAAGAAGAATGGTAAAGAACAGTGCTGTCACAATGACTGTACTCGAAATCCCCCTTGTTTTCTAATTCGTCTGCAAAGTGTAACGTTTCACGTTGATAGTAAAAGCATACTACGTCACTACACGCTCTCTACAATAAAAACGTGTACTGTATTTCTAGATGACCTAGATTAAAATTCCATTCATTTTATTTTATACACTGCGTGATAAAAAGACAGATGGACTAAAGATAGAAAGAAGGGAGGGCTGAAAGCAGGGACACATACTAAACACGCGTCGCGCGATACACAATTGCTGCCATCACGCGTGTAAGGCCACAAGCACTAGCTT
Source organism: Oreohelix idahoensis (assembly GCA_024509875.1). NCBI lineage: Eukaryota > Metazoa > Mollusca > Gastropoda > Stylommatophora > Oreohelicidae > Oreohelix > Oreohelix idahoensis. Next base: position 224,649 of record JAMPIV010012898.1, read on the forward strand.
TTTTCAAATCGACAGTGATAAAAACACTACCCATACCAGAGTAAGGTTTTAAAATCCTGAAAAACGCTTATTAGGAAATATGACATTATACTGGTTTACGTTGAAAACATTACAGTACCCAGACACCACATCTTCGAAGTAAACAGGAGGTAGAAGAAATTGCATATTTTGAACGCAGCCACTTAGCTCTTTTAAATTTGTATATTTGGGTTCCTTAGGTCTTGCTGACAAAGAATATGTTGATTGTTACGCAAATAGTCTAGGAATTACCAAATTATAGCCAAAATAAAATAGTGAGGGTGTCAGACAACACCCAAATCAGAATCGCTCAGTGGCAGATTTTTAGGTCACCATTGTACGGGAAATAGGCTGACATGTTACCTCCTATTTGATTGGCGGAAAATAAATGTAAGGCTAAACACGATTAGTCGGGCTATAAATACTATCTTTCGTTGTCAGGGGGGACGGGGATAGGAGTACTTTTTTTTCAAACGATTGGGTAAACATGGCATGATTGGTTAGACCCGAGAATATAGTCAATCAGAGGCGTCAGGTCACCACCACATGTTCAAATAAACTTACTACAGAAACAGTGCGTTGAGCACCAGTGCATATTTTTCTAAATAAAAGCCTGGGACATCGGCAGATCGAAATTGTGTTATATTCAGTGCCAGTCAACGAAATTCTGTATTATTTCCATGAATTGTGGTAAGCTTGAAATATTTGATATCTTTTAATGAAAATTGAATGTAAATTGATAATTTATGTCTGTATATATGTGTGGTTCAGTAGCGAACATGAGATAAAGCCTCTATAGTGCTCCAGCCTGAACAGAAGGTGTCGGAGGAAAGTAAAACTACATGGAATTGCCAAACAGTACACTGACACCTAGCTTATTGACTAGAAAGAAATAATGCTGGAATTGCAGAGGCGTAGTGATCATTAGGGAGGAATATACTGGTGAAAAATATTTCAGATGAAGATAGCAGTTGGCCTACCGTTCTGAACTCAGTGTTTGTTATGTATTGTGCTCAGTGTAGAAATAGAGTATAAATTAGTTCTGAAGTAGGAGGTACAACCTTCTTGTTTCAGGGACTGTGGTCCTAAAGTTATTGAGCAGCACCTGGTCTGAGCTTTGCTGAACCTAGAGGCTGACAGCATACTCCGGGGTCCAGATAGTGACCAGTGAGGTGTCTCCAGAATACAGGGAGGCTATCGAGCAGAGGAGTCTTTTCCTGCCGCCATCACGAAAGTTAAGAGTCTGTGGCCAGAGGAGCTCAACATTATGTCCCCTCAAAAATTGACAATTTTAGTAATAAAGAGGGGCAATTAATTGTTTTAATACCAGGAACTGAGAACATCTCCAATACTAGTTCCAATAGAAACAAACTATTGAAGTCATGATGACAAATACCAACATAGCTTGAAATAAACAAAACCAGTATTACCTCATATTACTACTACACAACTGACACACATAGGATAATATTAATAAAATATGTCACTACAAGGTTCATATTGAAAAATTTTGTACATATAATTGTAATTAAAATTGATTGTGATTCCTGGTTCACTTTGTATTTGAATCAGGACACTTATATTAATGACATTAATTAATACATATTGATATTTGAAAATTTCCCAGTGACTCCTTTAAGATAGTCTTATAGAATGTTACATGTGTGTGAGTGTCACAGTGTTGTCATGTGTGGTGGAATAAATTAAATTGTTTATCTGTCTGTTGTTGTTGTGACTTACACTTCATCATATACATACCCTAGACATTCAACGTAGTCATCACAATATTCCAGAATAATTCTGACTGAGGTATAAATATGTGGCAGCAAGTAAGGTTATCTGTAAAACACTACACCTATTAGATACAGATACCTTCACAGCTGATCTCAGTCAGTACACTAAGTCCCCTATAAATATTTATAACATCCCACTTTACCACAGTCATGTTTATGTAACCAAGATAAACATGCTCCCACCTTCCTCATTGTTACGCTATCTCCATCTATCAAAATAGACAGACAGACTAACAGACACAAGGAGATAGAACGCTATAAAACACCTTCATACCCACATAAACATCAAAACCCAACAGAGTGGTTGGCGAGCGGGTAACATTGACAAAGCGTCTAAGGTTACGAGTACACCACACAAAAAATGAACACATTTCTTGTTCTCTCTCTAGATTTCTTATCGTTAAATTCAACAAACCTATCGTTTTCTTACCTCCTTTTCTCTCTCACACCAAAGAGGTTAATTCAATATTATCTTTTCTCGCAAGATAAAGGGACGATCCAATGCTAACTACTGGGTGGTCTCCTTTCGTCAGTCCATTAAAAACGTAGAATCGTCATACCCTGTTATCTACTGTAGGATCTACGATGACGACATTTTGACCACTATACATGCAATCTTAAACACACACAAATATATATACAAACATACACACTTAACAACACAAACATGGTGAGTGTCTGTATATGCTTACAAATATCAATATTCTACCTTATCTTTGTATGTTCTGTTTTCTACGGAAGAAAGATGTCGGTTCTATCTATTCTTAAATTCCTCTGGTCCAATCAAATATATATATAAGTATATAATATAAGAAGATAGAATGCACGTACACTGTGTCTTTTAGCGAGTGTTATAAAACACTTAAAAAGTAATGTGTATTGTTTATATGTTTTTCACTGGCGTGCTTTAAATGTAAACTAACTCATAAAGACTATCCTCGCGTGCACAAATCGTCTCAAGTGACATATTTTTATATCAAATAAAGCTACTGGTGCTGGTTAATCTTTTTTTTTTTTTTTTTTTTATGGTTTCCTTTTTAAAATTGGTCGACATAATGATTACATCGCAAAGAATGTAAGTTCTTGTTAAAATGATCCTGAAAAAAAAAAAATCCTGTTTGTTAGTAATACTGAATACCGTCCCTTGGTTTAACGGTAGTTCCACAGCAGATACTACCATAGGGACGTGAAGTGTTCGAGACTTCACTATACTAGGTCTAGCATCGAGAGCTGGGGGTGATCAGTTCCCTTCCTCGCTGTTTTTTCCTTCCCTAACTCAAGAGCAAGTTAGGTACCCATTTACAAAACGATTAAATGGCGGGCGGCTGACCACTGTCCGGCGCGGTCACAACTGATTACTGTCTGATCTGAGAGCCCATCTGATCTCGAAACAAAAGCATTTTGTTACAATGACGTGCTTTCCAAATTCAATGCATATGGCGTCATTGAAGTGACAGTTTCATGCTCACGAAGAAGAGACAATACGACATCGAATTTCACGCGCATTGAAATAACTGACTCCTGATTATTTACTTCATGGGTGTCCAACACACCAGGAACAGAGAAAACGCATATGGCCATCACCAATGTCATTTCTGGAAAAGCTCTATGGAAATATCAACAGCCTCAGAATGACCATTTTTTTCTTTGAACATATTCAAGTTGGCGTCTGAGGATGAACGAAGACGAAGATATCATGAGAATCTAGTAAACACTTCAATAGTAACATCTCCATTTCTAGAATATTCTGTTCACACTTAGCAATGACGGGACTGAAGGAACGAATGTATAAAAGAATGAATGAAATAATAAAAGAAAGAATGAATTAATGAATATACGAAAGACTGAATGAATGAATATAAACACTGTCGTGAAACGAGTGTAACCCACTACTTTGTTAATCACTATGTCGAGATACAGATTTGCTTCAACCAATCAACGAGCAACGTTCACCAGTCTCTGAGACAGAATAAATTAACGGCCATCTTGTTGTGGTAAAGTGGGATGTTATAAATATTTATAGGGGACTTAGTGTACTGACTGAGATCAGCTGTGAAGGTATCTATATCTAATAAGAGTAGTGTATTATAGATAACCTTACTTGCTGCCACATATATATATATATATATATATATCTCAGTCAGAATTATTCTGGAATAATGTGATGACTACGTTATATGTCTAGGGTATGTGTATGATGAAGTGTAAGTCATAACAACAACAGACAGATAAACAATTTAATTTATTCCACCACACTTGACAACACTGTGACACTCACATACATATAACACTCTAAGAGGATATCTTAAAGGAGTCACTGATAACTTTTCAAATAACAATATGTATTCAGTGCCGTCATGAATGTATATGTGTCCTGATTCAAATACAAAGGGAACCAGGAATCACAATCAATTTTAATTACAAGTTATATGTACAGAATTTATTAATATGATTCTTATAGTGACATATATTATTAATGGTATCCTATGTGTGCCAGTTGTGTAGTGGTAATATGAGGTAATACTGGTTTTGTTTTGTTCAAGCTCTGTTGGTATTTGTCATCATGACTTCAATAGTTTGTTTCTATTGGAACTATTATTGGAGATGTTCTCAGTTCCTGGTATTAAAACAATTAAATTCCCCTCTTAATTTTTGTTTATAATGTCATTTTAAGATGGGGGTACATAATGTTGAGCTCCATGGCCACACTCTCTTATCTTGCGTGATGACTGCAGTAAAAGACTCCTCTGCTCGTTAACTGTAATGAGTTCTGGAGCCACCCCACTGGTTGCTATATGGACCAAGGAGTATGCTGTCCACTTCTGGCTTCAGCAAAGCTCTGACCAGGTGCTGCTCAAAAACTTTAAGACCACGGTCCCTGAAACAAGAAGGTTGTACCTTCTACGTCAGAACTAATTTCTACTCTATTACTACACTGAGCACAATACATCACAAACATTGAGTTCAGAGCGTTAGGCCAACTGTCAGCTTCATCTGAAATACTTTATACCAGTATTTCCCTCCCTAATGGTTACTACGCCTCTGCAATTCCAGCATTATTTCTTTCTAGTTAATAATCTAGGTGTCAGTGTACTGTTTGGCCATTCCATGCAGTTTTACTTTCCTCCGACACCTTCTGTTCAGGCTGGAGCCTATAGGCTTTACATCATGTTCGCTACTGAACCACACATATATACAGACATAAATTATCAATTTACATTCAATTTTCATTAAAAGATATTGAATATTTCAAGCTTACCACAATTCATGGAAATAATAATAAACAGTTTCGTTGACTGGCAATGAATATAGCACAACTCCGATCTGCCGATGTCCCAGGCTTTATTTTATAAAAAATATACACTGGTGCTCAACGTACTGCTTCTTAGTAGGTTTATTACAAGATGTGGCGATGAACAGACGCTCTGAATTGTGTATATTCGCAGCTCTAACCAATGAAACCCTGTCCACACATCTTTTCAAAAAAATACTCCTACTCCCGTTTCCCCTGACAACGAAAGATAGTATTTATAGTCCGACCAATCGTGTTTAGTCTTTCATTTGTTGCGCTCCAATCACATAGGAGTTAACATGGTAGGCTATTTCCGTACGTAATGTTTTTTCAAACACGTTATAAAAAAAATTTTATGAACAGAAATGATTTCATGCTGTCAGGCACCCCCACTATTTTATTTTGGCCATAACTTGGTAATTCCTAGAATATTTGCGTAACGTTTTACATATTCTTTGTCAGCAAACCCTAAGGAACCCAAATATACGAATTTAAGGGAGCTAGGTGGCTGCGTTCAAAATGTGCATTTTCTACCACCTCCTGTTCACTTCACTCCCCAGGTGGTGTCTGGGTACTGTCATGTTTTCAAACGTAAACCCATCGAATGTCATCTTTCCCAATAAGCGTTTTTCAGGATTTTAAAACCTAACTCTGGGAAGGGTAGTGAATTTTATCACTGTCGATTTGAAATAAAGTTAGTGCATGTGGCCTTACACGCGTGATGGCAGCAATTTTGTATCGCGCGACGCGTGTTTAGTGTTGCACGTGTTCGGCTTTCTGCCTCTCCCTTCTCTCTATCCTTTAGTCCATCTGTCTTTAGTTACGCCGTGTATAAAATGGAATGAATGAAATATTAAAATTAGGTCATTGATCAGCTTGCGTATCTCAATGTTTTTCCAAGAAATACAGCACACGTTTCACTGAAGAAAGCGGGTAATAATACAGTAGGCTTTTACTATCAACGTGAAAGCGTTACAATTTGCCGACGAAGTAGAAAACAAGGGGGATTTCGAGTACAGTCATTGTGACAGCACTGTTCTTTACCATTCTTCTTTCCTTTTATTAAATTTATTTGTTAGGCTTTGCATTTACGTTTTAATTTATATATGGGGATTAGAATAATTCACGACACTTGTTCACGCAATATGGCGGAGGAAAACTGCTTCTTCTTCTTCCTTCTTCCTCGTTCGCCCTGAAAAGGACGGTGGTTGCGTTGTGTCTGTTTACAACGTAGCTGTGATATCTGCACCTTTCGGTCGACACATCCGACTTCTGCACGGCATTTTTTAGGACCGGGTTTGCCTTCCCATTGCGATCCGTGCTCGCTCAGCCAGCCTGCACTGCTGCAGACTGTTTCCAGGACCACCACGTGGAGGTGGAGCACGGTCTTGACCAGCTCTGGTTCGCTGGTCCTGACGCAGGCAGTCAAGCTATGAGTCGCTGACTGCGGTCTCTATTGCTGCGTCTTCTGGTCCCGGAGGAAAACTGAATAAAATTAGGCTGTACAGCGCTTGAGACTAAACCGGAGGAAACCAATCAGCTTGCTCCGCCAGGAACCAACCAAAAGCTTTGCTTAAGCATTCACCTACCTATATAATCGGGCGAAATTTTATGCTAAGCACGCAACCGAACACGAAGCCAGAGACGACCGACTGTGTGAGAAGAGCTGTCAACTTTGATTTATAGCTTACCTGAGGGCATTGACCTGCACCTGCTTCGCTAAGTCGAGTCAAAAACTGGCCTGTTTGAATCTTAGAGGGTAAATATATTTACGATAACCTTTAGGAAAATAGGCTTTCAGCAGGTCTATAATGTTGGTATTTGTTGTGTGTCATTTATACTACCTATCAGGTTACTGATTGTATCTTGGGGAAATTAAGTATAATGATTGTATTTCCTATTATGATTGAATAGACAAAGACTAATAGGACTCATACCTCAATCTATTGTCTCCTATAACTCAATCTATTGTCTCACATGACTTCAGTCTATTATCTCCGATAAGACCAACTGCCATATAACCAAAACAGTCCTTGTTAGGACTCAATCTATTGTCTCCTATAACTTCAGTCTATTATCTCAGATAAAACCAACTGAAATATAACCAAAACAGTCCTTGTTAGGACTCAATCTCTTGTCTCATCTAACTTCAATCTATTGTCTCCTATAACTCCCACCTGATATATCACCAAACAGTCCTCGTCTCACATACTCCTATCATAAGAACATAACGTTATTGTTAGGATATATTATAGCACTTGTCAGAGAGGGCCTGGTATATTATAGGGGGAAGGGCATTGTTGTATCACACCTAGGTGTACATATTATTGGATGTATTCATGTATTGAACTTATATTATGGGATATATTCATGTATTGAATGTATTCATGTATTGAATTTATATTATTGAATGTATTCATGCATTGAATTTATATTATTGAATGATATCCATGTATTAGTTTATCAGAAAGAATATTTTGCAAGTAGACACCTGTCTTGTCTCGCTATTGCTAAATCATACTGAGCCATGTTGTCATTCATCCTACATGCAGACACTGAGACACCCTCATATCATATACAATAGAAATAGGTGGGCTTGAGGACAAAAATTAGCCCCTATTTTTCCTTGTTACAGGTTTTATTCGTGTCATCAAAACTGAGATCGTGGGTCGTCAATCCAGCTGCGTGGAACTCCGCAGGAGCATAGAGGTTGTCCTGACTCTACATCTTTGGTCCCCCTCAGTCTTGGGTGGGCTAAAGGAACGATACTCAGCCGATGTTGTGTGAACCAAACAAAGAAGAACAGACCTTAGAGAGATGAGTACACATTAGTACCATTTCTGTCAGCATTGTGAGCATAGAAACTGTCAGTGATGAGAAAGTGAAGTAGCATAGCAAGAGACAAAAATAACAGCATAGCTGATAAGTGTTATATCCTTAATTAACAGCACAGCTGATACATGTACTATAATTGAATAACAGCACAGCTGATATAACTTTTGTTCCTATAATTGGAATTGTTGTAATATTTATTTACATATCTATATAAATATAAATATTTGTAAATCATATGTAAACTTACAAATTCATTACATTCCATTTTTCAACATTCACCCTTCAGCACAAGAGTAGATAGTGTATATACTAAATAAATAATAAGGAAATTGTATTTGAACGACTTGTCAATTTTATCAGTGTTAAGTAAAATCTGTTTCCTTGGTTTTTTAATATCACAGTTAGTTACAGCGGAGGTGGCACTTTATGTCGGTCTCCTCTCTACTATTGTTTCGAGATCAGATCATTCACAGCCGTAACTAATTTGTGATACCAGTAGTTCTCTCAGACACTGGGACTTCACCATTTTCTGCAGAAATTCTATTTCTGTAATTGTCAGTACTATACTGATCTTAAAGCCAATAAAAACCTTACGCCACAAACACATACAGATTAAGATTGGCGTCAACTAGTTGGGAGCTTAAAGAGAGCAAACTGAGTTCTACATGACACAAACTCAGGAATCGCATAACCAGTTATAACCATATACGCCCTGCCTGTAACCCTAGATGTGGAATAAATGGGGGGAGGTCAATGGACACCTGCCCCGTATACTTCCCGGGGGTGTCTGAGGAGACAAATAAACAATAGCACCACTGCACTCTCAGGCATGTCGCAAGACGCGACTAATATGAGGTTCTGTATGCAACTGACAATCTCGACATGTAAAACAAACAGCTACAGAAACCACAGCTGCGGGAGAAGATGAATTTTTCAGTGCAGGCTTTCTGTAAAGGGGCCAGCTGCAGTGGTAGTACCGTATAAAGGAAATGATGATGAAAGGATATCAGGCATAAGAAGAGTGGAAGAGGATGCTAACAATAAGTGCTGGTGTAACGATGTACCAAATGTACTCGAGTATACGTCGATCAGATTATAAGTCGACAGATAGACTTTTGGACCTAAAAAGCGTCCAAAATGAATGAGCTGTTTATAAGTCAGAGTAGAGTAAAAAAAAAAAAAAAAAAAAAAAAAATGTTTCAATGATGAATTTATGAAAAATAGAATTGTTTTACACGCTTTTATTTAACTTCACTTGTATGTCACTTTCAAATCTTGCAATCGATTTTTCAATCACTTCCAGATGAACAATAGCTCTGAAACTTGGCATAGTTGTGTATTCCCGATGACAATACAATAATCAGTCAATTATTTAATAATTTAATATTGTAATTATGACATTATGAGTAATTAAAGTTTTTCGTAAAGAAATGTAAACAAATCAGGGACCATAATCAAGTTAATTAAAAACTCAAGAGTACGTGGTGTGCTTTTTTTTCTATGCGTAAAACAGGGCAGTACTCAAACAAGTGTCTAGCTAAATCAAGGGAAACAATCCAAATTATAAAATTATGAATCAAGGGAAAGTCGAGTTCGATCTCTAGATGGCCTTCAAATTGAAGAAATTGATTGCACCAAATTAACAGGCACAAAGCCATGTAATATTGATGCTCTAAAAGTAATGGATCGCTTAAGAAATTGTAGACCAAATTTACAATAGGTAAAAAATATTGTTTATGTTTTAGTATGTCATAATTTTTCTAACACTAAAAAGAAGAAAATAAAAAAAATATTTAACACACACGCTTTTAATGCACTAAAAAGCGTGGGGCGCTGATTTTGCATTAAATTAACCTCTGCTTTATACTTCATTAGACACTTATGGATAAAATATATGATAAGCGTTTAAGCGCCCCACGCTTTTTGTCAATTTGATGTTACATTTTTTGACTGCAAGCTATTAACTCCTTCAAAAATTATTTTTGGGTTTTTAGTGCATTAAAATCGTGTGTTTAAAATACTTTTTAAATATTTTTTATTCCTCCCAAAACTGCTGGCAATTTTTGTGCGATTGTTGTGCACTGGCGAAAATATGTTACTAAAACGGCTATACCAGCCCGCAGATGCAAGAAATTTGGATATTTCTGGCATGCTGTGATATATTTTAATTGAAGAGCGCGAATTCGTAAATGATCATCGAGTTGATGCAACAATTTTGCCGCTGAGTTAAAACCCATTCATTTAGTTCTTCCTCAAGAGCTGGAAACCATGAAGCCATCCCTCTCCTTGCTAGTTTACTTTTCTACAATCTTTCGACATCTCATTCATTCATTCATTCATTAGGATTTCTAAACCTAACCGTAAACTATAAGTACATTCCTAACTCTAACCCTAACCGTAAACTATAAGTACATTCCTAAGTCTAACGATGTTGGCGACTTACAAGGGGGACGTTGAAGAACACGTCACAGTGTTCTTCATGTCAACCCACATTTTATGTTTTACTTAAGATATTTTGTTAAAAACATGTAATGATGCAGCAAGTTTATATCTCAGCAGAAGTGAACAAGTGGTAATCTTCAGACTTCGCACAGGTCATAACAGATTATGAGATACCATCTATTCAGCAAATTAAAGATAGGAACTACTGATGAGTGTGACTGTGGTACTGTTAAAATGACTGCCGAACATCTGCTTCAAAGGTGCCCAACATATGAGGAACAGAGAAAACGCATATGGCCATCACCAGTACCATTCCTGGAGAAAATCTACGGAGATATCAACAGCCTCAGGCTGACCGCTGCTTTCTTTGAACTTATTCAAGTTGACATCTGAGAGTGAACGAAGAAGAAGAAGAACAACTTTGATGACAGAAGGAGACACGCGCGGATAGAAAGAAGAGACAGACTAGACAATCAGAGAGACACAAAGACAGACAGTCAGAGACAAACAGACAGACTGAGAGACACACAGACAGACTGAGAGACATAGAAACAGAAAGCAAGCAATAAGACAGAGAGACATATAGAAGCCAGGCAGTAAGACAAACAGATACATAGACAGACAAATATGCACTTTATGATCTTCCAGAGTGGGTGTAATATCCAAGAGTATCACTTTAAGCGTTACCTTTGTCAGTGCCGTGCCCCCGCCCCCACTTTTTCAAACCAACGATCACACAAACAATCTCAACTTCACAGAACAGCGCTCAGCTATTATCACTACTGTGATTTTTTTGTAATCTGTAGAAGACAATAATTATTAACCATCATTGTATTCTGATCGCGGTTCGCTCACTGATCACTGATCCGTTTAACTGTAATATTCGTACAATGGGTGCTCAGAGATACAATATTAATTATACAGTGTGTGAACCCTTTACCGCAAAATAATAAGAAAATAAATCTCCCTAAAACTATTATTATTAAACAAATGACATTATAAATACAAAGCCTACTAAAACAGTGACTAAATGAAAGTATAAGCTGTTCCTGCCAGGACCCAATCTAGAATAACGAGAAATAAAACAATAAATAAAAGCGGCAGATAATGGTTTGTTAGCACCTGTTACACGAGATGAATGACAGACGCTTGCTGGAAACCAGCTGATATTAATATCTGATTGTGTGCCAGTGTTTCCATGAGGTCTAATAACTCGTTGTTCGACTTGATACCGAGTTGCTTGTTGCAACAGCCGGCGACAACAATGATTTCTGGTTTGACTATCAACCAGTATTACCTTATCTAATTTAACTACCTGTCTATGTGTCTTTTGTTTCCTGGTCCTACCAACGACAATTGTCTAACCAAAGCTCGCCCTCTCTGCACAAACACCTACACAAGCCCTCGTGCACACATACACACACAAACACACGCACACACAACCAATAACTCAAGAAAAAGCTCCGTGTAGTTCCCGAAGGTTTTTGAGGAATCAAACAACGAAGAGGACAATTGCTAATTCAGACATGTCGTAAAGGCCGACTAATATCAGGACGTACAAGTGTCTGGCTACCTCACCATCAGAAACAAGTTGCTACAGAAACCACTGCTGGATGAGTATGCGCTTTGATGCCGGCTTCATGTAAGGGGACATAATTCGCAACTAGAGGATACCTCATAGCCTCGAAACACAGGCCCTGCAGATCCGAGTGGAACAGTTCCAGCTGAGATGGTTTGGCAATGTCAGCAGAATGGGAGAAGACTGGCTACCACGGCAAACATGGGAAACTAAGAGCAAGGGATCCAGACCTCCAGGACGACCCACAGTTCGCTGGGAGGGCAACATTAGACTATCCTTAAAGGACAGAGGACTAGATTGGAACCAGGCCTGGGAAAGACAGCCGATAGGATAGAATGGCGGTCTCTCTGGCAAATCTCTACACCTCAGGGTAGAAGAAGAACGACCAAGTAAGTTCCTGCAAGGGGCCAGCAGCAGCGGTGACTCCATGCTCCATAAGGAGCCAAACAGAAGGTGGATGACAAGAAAATTTAAAAAATGTGTTTTCTTGTGACGGAGTTACTCCACTGAAATCGTGTACCTGGATCAGGTGTCATGCTGTTATTGAGAAAGATTCTAATGTCATATAGGAAAACAAGAACATGTCAATTACAGCTAAAGAAAGATCAAGTGATAATTTTCAGACTGATAAACGGTCATTGCACTCACATACCATCCCTTCAACAAACTGAAAATTGGACAGGCAGAAGTGTGTCCACGTGAGAAGGACAGGCAGAAGTGTGTCCATGTGAGGAGGACAGGCAGAAGTGTGTCCATGTGAGGAGGACAGGCAGAAGTGTGTCCATGTGAGGAGGACAGGCAGAAGTGTGTCCATGTGAGGAGGACAGACAGAAGTGTGTCCATGTGAGGAGGACAGGCAGAAGTGTGTCCATGTGAGGAGGACAGGCAGAAGTGTGTCCACGTGAGAAGGACAGGCAGAAGTGTGTCCATGTGAGGAGGACAGGCAGAAGTGTGTCCATGTGAGGAGGACAGGCAGAAGTGTGTCCATGTGAGGAGGACAGGCAGAAGTGTGTCCATGTGAGGAGGACAGGCAGAAGTGTGTCCATGTGAGGAGGACAGGCAGAAGTGTGTCCATGTGAGGAGGACAGACAGAAGTGTGTCCATGTGAGGAGGACAGACAGAAGTGTGTCCATGTGAGGAGGACAGGCAGAAGTGTGTCCATGTGAGGAGGACAGGCAGAAGTGTGTCCATGTGAGGAGGACAGGCAGAAGTGTGTCCATGTGAGGAGGACAGGCAGAAGTGTGATCATGTGAGGAGGACAGGCAGAAGTGTGTCCATGGGAGGAGTATAGTGTAAAGGTCAAAGGCGAATGATACGTACTATACTGATTATACAGTGTGAATTCAGGGTTGTAGCACTTGTCGGCTTGTTTAATTGTGAGTTGTTTAAACATTTATATGTTAGAAAACAGAGTGTACAGAAAGCGTGTGAGCGCTGGTCATGTAGTTATTCTGTACTGGTTTCGGCCGGCTGTGAATAGCTCACGGGGAGTCCGTGAACAGCCGAGTCCGGTGTCTGTTTGTGCGGGAGATGTGTCATCCCGTGGCAGTCTAAGTTGGGCGGTTGACTGGAGTCAGCCCGGTATCTTGTGTGTGTTCCCAAGGGTAGTGTAAGGGAACGATATTTGGCCATTTTTCGAGGTGTACTAGTACTTGCCTATTTAGGTGTGTTTATCTGCCGATAAGACGTGATAAATCTGCAGATAAGATGTGATAAATCTGCAGATAAGATGAGATAAGAGAAGATAAGGTGTACTTTATGTTAAGGACATGTTCTGAGGCCTTGGTGTATACAGGCCGATGTTTTGGGATCATATTTACCTCCCTGATAGATTTCTATTGTGCAGGAACGGCGCTAGGAGATAGTTAGGCCATTGTTCCTTATGAAGGGAGAGTTATCGAAAAGATTATAAGGCCAGGAGTTGTATAGGCCAGATTACTTATAGACTACAGAGCGGACAGTCTTTTGAGTATATATAGATTTAAGCCTGGGTGGCGTTTTGTAACTGCAGTGTCAGCAGTCGTTCTGGTGGAACATTAGAACTGCTAGGATATATAGATTCAAGCCTGTATGGCGTTTTGTTAACTGCAGGGGTATGCAGTCGTTGAGGGAGTCCTATAGATGTACGCCTGTGTGGCGGGTTTTGTAACTGCAGTGTCAGCAGTCGTTCTGGTGAATTTACTGATGTAACATTAGAACTGCGATGTAAACAGGGTTTACATCATACTGAACAGCTGTAACATTCTGCGCAATTGATTATTATTGATTTTTTGTGTATCCTGTTGTACCTGTGTAGTGTATCGTATCGGATTGATGTTGCTGTGTAAATAAATGATGTGCTGTCAATTGGAAATGAACACTAGTCTGATTCGTTGATCTATGCTTGACAGTACAGGGTGAGTGACTGTACCCTTCATACCACTCACTACAGACTGTATACACAGGGACAATACAGAGCTAACCTATTTATCATCTGCTCTGTGTGGGCGCATGTCCTACAACAGTCTAATCACTTCAACAGAGAGATACTTTACCAAATATACATCAACAGAACTTTATCAATTAGACCTACGGTGATAGACTTCACCACCATTTGTATACCCCACCATTTATCAATGATAACATTCATCAAACATTGATATGTTTTGACAGCGTTGGTTCTTAGGAAAATTTTGTACTTCATGAGATTGCCAGCCCTATGCACAAACTCATTAGCGTCGAATATGCGTTAGTTGTTTCAGAGAGTCTTGTTATTCATTAATTTTTTTTTTTTTTCCTTTATTCTGGTGCTATGTCTAATTAATATATTACCATATACAGAGGTTATATGCAGTAACTATTGTGTTGTGAAATGTAATTTTGAAACTAAACTTGTACGTGTTATTTATGTTTTTGTATTTGTATTTGTAAACATATTTTGAAACATTGGTTTTTGATATTTTTTTTGCCATGTGCTTTTTTATGCTGAATTCTGTTTAAACTAGTATGCGTTTATTATGAGTCTACTTAAGAATTGGAATTCTTTTTTGTTAGATGTCATTCATTTGGTTAAAGATGATTTCATTTTGGTATATTAGTTATAGATTTAATCTAGAAAAAATTAACATACTATTTTTTATTTAACTTAGCTTTAAGAAACTTTTTTGTATTGTAATTTTTTAGGGAAATGTATTTTTCTTTGACATTGTTATATTTTTTCTGCGCCAAGGCGCTTAATAAGGTGTAATAATATATGTTGATAATAATTTTTTTTTTTTTTTCAGATTGTGATATTTTTATATATCGCACTTTTTTGTGTGATACCTGTGATAAATCATTTTAGTTATGAATAAGTTTTGTAATTTGACTAAATTATTTATTATGCGTTAGTTACTTGGATTGTTGTTGGGATGTATTGTTGTCGTTTTTCTATGCATTCATCTTTTGAATTCCCTTCTTCCTTTTCGAATGATTCTTCGTTTCACTACATTTCTTTGGAAGCGGTCTATCCTTTGGTTATGCTTCCATGTTTCATCTGGATGTTACTTGATACTATTTGTATACGTTTACTTCTTACACTTCTTATACTTCCATACTTTGTATTCTTACGTATTGTAATATGGATTAGTATATGTAATTATTAGTGACAGTTCTATGTATTTCATGCAGGAATTGATTAGCTCAATTATTACTATTAGGTATTATGGATCTTTCTTCCTATTTCGATTTCTTTGTTGATTTTCTGTGCTGATCATGCTTCTTTTGTTTGATCTTGACTTTACTTCTATTTATTGTGTCATGTTTGGTCTACAGTAATAATTTTAACTTTGTTTGTAAATGATTATTTCGGTGTATTTAGCAGATTATTATGGGTAATTTGTTTATTGTACACTTGCAAATTATTTGGCGATGTATTATTTTGACCTTATCATAAAACTATTGTTGTAAGCATATATTAGAGCTTAGCCGACCCCTCATTTGTCGGTGATGTAGTTTTTTCAAAAAAATGATAAATCATTTTTTTCTCCGGACCGGGTGGTAACTGTAAAGGTCAAAGGGGAATGATACGTACTATACTGATTATACAGTGTGAATTCAGGGTTGTAGCACTTGTCGGCTTGTTTAATTGTGAGTTGTTTAAACATTTATATGTTAGAAAACAGAGTGTACAGAAAGCGTGTGAGCGCTGGTCATGTAGT
Organism: Oreohelix idahoensis; assembly: GCA_024509875.1. NCBI lineage: Eukaryota > Metazoa > Mollusca > Gastropoda > Stylommatophora > Oreohelicidae > Oreohelix > Oreohelix idahoensis. The sequence continues at coordinate 240,786 of JAMPIV010012898.1, forward strand.
TATTCTGTACTGGTTTCGGCCGGCTGTGAATAGCTCACGGGGAGTCCGTGAACAGCCAAGTCCGGTGACTGTTTTTTGTGCGGGAGATGTGTCATCCCGTGGCAGTCTAAGTTGGGCGGTTGACTGGAGTCAGCCTAGTATCTTGTGTGTGTTCCCAAGGGTAGTGTAAGGGAACGATATTTGGCCATTTTTCGAGGTGTACTAGTACTTGCCTATTTAGGTGTGTTTATCTGCAGATAAGATGTGATAAATCTGCAGATAAGATGAGATAAGATGAGATAAGAGAAGATAAGGTGTACTTTATGTTAAGGACATGTTCTGAGGCCTTGGTGTATACAGGCCGATGTTTTGGATCATATTTACCTCCCTGATAGATTTCTATTGTGCAGGAACGGCGCTAGGAGATAGTTAGGCCATTGTTCCTTTTGAAGGGAGAGTTTCGGAGATTATAAGGCCAGGAGTTGTGTAGGCCAGATTACTTATAGACTACAGGAGCCGACAGTCTAGCGTAGTGGATACAACACCGCTCTGGCGACCGGGTGATACAGGATCAAACCCGGGCGACGGCATTTGAGGACTTTTTTATAGTCTAACCTGGATTTGGACTGGATTAACTGCAGAGTCAGCAGTCGTTCTGGGACATTTACTGATGTCATTCGAACTGAGATGTAACTGGCACATCATGAGCTGAACAGCTGCAATGGGTACCTCCGATTATCGGCGAGTATTTGCCTGTATGGCGAGGGTACCTGTCTCTGTATCAATCGGTGGGTTACTCACGTAATAAATGAATGTCAGGTTAGACTAAAAAATAATAACCTGATTCGTTGATCTTCGCCTTGAGTATTACAGGGCGAACTGTAAAAAAAAAAAAAAAAAAAACTTATAGACTACAGAGCGGACAGTCTTTTGAGTATATATAGATTTAAGCCTGGGTGGCGTTTTGTAACTGCAGTGTCAGCAGTCGTTCTGGTGGAACATTAGAACTGCTAGGATATATAGATTCAAGCCTGTATGGCGTTTTGTTAACTGCAGGGGTATGCAGTCGTTGAGGGAGTCCTATAGATGTACGCCTGTGTGGCGGGTTTTGTAACTGCAGTGTCAGCAGTCGTTCTGGTGAATTTACTGATGTAACATTAGAACTGCGATGTAAACAGGGTTTACATCATACTGAACAGCTGTAACATTCTGCGCAATTGATTATTATTGATTTTTGTGTATCCTGTTGTACCTGTGTAGTGTATCGTATCGGATTGATGTTGCTGTGTAAATAAATGATGTGCTGTCAATTGGAAATGAACACTAGTCTGATTCGTTGATCTATGCTTGACAGTACAGGGTGAGTGACTGTACCCTTCATACCACTCACTACAGACTGTATACACAGGGACAATACAGAGCTAACCTATTTATCATCTGCTCTGTGTGGGCGCATGTCCTACAACAGTCTAATCACTTCAACAGAGAGATACTTTACCAAATATACATCAACAGAACTTTATCAATTAGACCTACGGTGATAGACTTCACCACCATTTGTATACCCCACCATTTATCAATGATAACATATAGGCAGAAGTGTGTCCATGTGAGGAGGACAGGCAGAAGTGTGTCCATGTGAGGAGGACAGGCAGAAGTGTGTCCATGTGAGGAGGACAGGCAGAAGTGTGTCCATGTGAGGAGGACAGGCAGAAGTGTGTCCATGTGAGGTGTTTGGCAGAAGTGTGTCCATGTGAGGAGGACAGGCAGAAGTGTGTCCATGTGACCGAGGACAGACAGAAGTGTGTCCATGTGAGGAGGACAGGCAGAAGTGTGTCCATGTGAGGCAATAACAGGCAGAAGTGTTCCATGTGAGGAGGACAGGCAGAAGTGTGTCCATGTGAGGAGGACAGACAGAAGTGTGTCCATGTGAGGAGGACAGGCAGAAGTGTGTCCATGTGAGGAGGACAGGCAGAAGTGTGATCATGTGAGGAGGACAGGCAGAAGTGTGTCCATGGGAGGAGTATAGTGTAAAGGTCAAAGGCGAATGATACGTACTATACTGATTATACAGTGTGAATTCAGGGTTGTAGCACTTGTCGGCTTGTTTAATTGTGAGTTGTTTAAACATTTATATGTTAGAAAACAGAGTGTACAGAAAGCGTGTGAGCGCTGGTCATGTAGTTATTCTGTACTGGTTTCGGCCGGCTGTGAATAGCTCACGGGGAGTCCGTGAACAGCCGAGTCCGGTGTCTGTTTGTGCGGGAGATGTGTCATCCCGTGGCAGTCTAAGTTGGGCGGTTGACTGGAGTCAGCCCGGTATCTTGTGTGTGTTCCCAAGGGTAGTGTAAGGGAACGATATTTGGCCATTTTTCGAGGTGTACTAGTACTTGCCTATTTAGGTGTGTTTATCTGCCGATAAGATGTGATAAATCTGCAGATAAGATGTGATAAATCTGCAGATAAGATGAGATAAGAGAAGATAAGGTGTACTTTATGTTAAGGACATGTTCTGAGGCCTTGGTGTATACAGGCCGATGTTTTGGGATCATATTTACCTCCCTGATAGATTTCTATTGTGCAGGAACGGCGCTAGGAGATAGTTAGGCCATTGTTCCTTATGAAGGGAGAGTTATCGAAAAGATTATAAGGCCAGGAGTTGTGTAGGCCAGATTACTTATAGACTAGGAGCCGCGCTAGCGTAGTGGTTACAACACCGCTCTGGCGACCGGGTGATACAGGATCAAACCCGGGCGACGGCATTTGAGGATTTTTCGTCGACCGGGATTTGGACTGGATTAACTCGAGACCTGGCGAGGACATTTGAAGGAGTGTCGTCGACCAGGGACTGGCAGCTCCTGAGCCGACCCAGCTGCAATGGGTACCTCCGAAATCGGCGAGTATTTGCCTGAATGGCGAGGGACACCTGTCTCTGTACAAGAAATAAAGGGATACTCACGTAAAATCAATGTCAGGTTAGACATAAAAAATAATAACCTGAGATTTCGCCTTGAGTATTAGCGGGCGAACGCAAAAAAAAAAAAAAAAAAAAACTTATAGACTACAGAGCGGACAGTCTTTTGAGTATATATAGATTTAAGCCTGGGTGGCGTTTTGTAACTGCAGTGTCAGCAGTCGTTCTGGTGGAACATTAGAACTGCTAGGATATATAGATTCAAGCCTGTATGGCGTTTTGTTAACTGCAAGGGTATGCAGTCGTTGAGGGAGTCCTATAGATGTACGCCTGTGTGGCGGGTTTTGTAACTGCAGTGTCAGCAGTCGTTCTGGTGAATTTACTGATGTAACATTAGAACTGCGATGTAAACAGGGTTTACATCATACTGAACAGCTGTAACATTCTGCGCAATTGATTATTATTGATTTTTGTGTATCCTGTTGTACCTGTGTAGTGTATCGTATCGGATTGATGTTGCTGTGTAAATAAATGATGTGCTGTCGATTGGAAATGAACACTAGTCTGATTCGTTGATCTATGCTTGACAGTACAGGGTGAGTGACTGTACCCTTCATACCACTCACTACAGACTGTATACACAGGGACAATACAGAGCTAACCTATTTATCATCTGCTCTGTGTGGGCGCATGTCCTACAACAGTCTAATCACTTCAACAGAGAGATACTTTACCAAATATACATCAACAGAACTTTATCAATTAGACCTACGGTGATAGACTTCACCACCATTTGTATACCCCACCATTTATCAATGATAACATATAGGCAGAAGTGTGTCCATGTGAGGAGGACAGACAGAAGTGTGTCCATGTGAGGAGGACAGGCAGAAGTGTGTCCATGTGAGGAGGACAGGCAGAAGTGTGTCCATGTGAGGAGGACAGGCAGAAGTGTGTCCATGTGAGGAGGACAGGCAGAAGTGTGTCCATGTGAGGAGGACAGGCAGAAGTGTCTCCATGTGAGGAGGACAGACAGAAGTGTGTCCATGTGAAGGACAGGCAGAAGTGTGTGCAAGTAAGGAAGACAAGCAGAAGTGTGTCCAGGGGAGGAGGACAGGCAGAAGTGTGTCCATGTGAGGAGGACAGGCAGAAGTGTGTCCATGTGAGGAGGACAGGCAGAAGTGTGTCCATGTGAGGAGGACAGGCAGAAGTGTGTCCATGTGAGGAGGACAGGCAGAAGTGTGTCCATGTGAGGAGGACAGGCAGAAGTGTGTCCATGTGAGGAGGACAGGCAGAAGTGTGTCCATGTGAGGAGGACAGGCAGAAGTGTGTCCATGTGAGGAGGACAGGCAGAAGTGTGTCCATGTGAGGAGGACAGGCAGAAGTGTGTCCGTGTGAGGAGGACAGGCAGAAGTGTGTCCATGTGAGGAGGACAGGCAGAAGTGTGTCCATGTGAGGAGTATAGGCAGAAGTGTGTCCATGTGAGGAGGACAAACAAACAGTAGAGCATGTACTCCAAAACTGTCAGCTCCATGAGAGGAGGAGGGTGACAGTGTGACCTTCTCTAGCCCAGTGGAGGTAGAAACTGTATGGTGTTGAGAGAACTTATGTATATGTGATAATGGTGTTGAGAGAACTTATGTATATGTGATCATGGTGTTGAGAGAACTTATGTATATGTGATCAATCTGATTCTCAGTTCTGTGGTCTGGTGATATCCATGTTGCTTTATGTATTTTTTTATGTGGAAATATACTTCCTCCTATAGCTAGTTGATTTGGAGTACAGAAGTTTGCTAATAGTCATTTTCGATACAAGACAACAGGAGGCTGAGACGCTTGGGAGTCATGACCCAAGTGGGCCCGCCCCCCTTAGAGTGTAAAGGAGTATGTAGGGCCGAAACACTTGTCGGACGGGGGAAATTCTTCTGATGATCAGATTGCTTCCTGTTGTATCGCTCTGTAAAGAGTTTCCTATCCCCATTCTCGTTCATCATACCTAATCCATGCTTTCCACTGATTTCTTCAAAGCCGGTGTTGTCTGTACCTATTTTCGTGTTTAGGTCCCCCATCAAAATTGTGATGTCCTTTCTTTTCTCTTTGTCCAAGACATTTTGTAATCTGGTGTAAAAGTCTTCTTTCTCAGATTCTTCTTTTTCATTTGTTGGTGCATAACACTGGATGATGTTTATATTTACTTTCTTTTTGGCTGATTTAAACCTTGCTGTTATAATTCGGGGTCCCATTGCTTCCCATTCTATAAGTGCCTTCTGTACTTCCCTAGACAGCATTAGAGCCACCCCTTCACTGTGGTGGGCTCTTTCCTCCTCTTGTCCTGAGGACAACACCATTTCTCCTGTGACCAATTTCCTCCTCTCTTTACCCTTCCACCGTGTCTCGCAGAGACCCAGGATATAAATCCTGTAATTTGTCATTTCTGCTGCTACCTGTGCAGTTTTCCCTTGTTCACACAGAGTGCGAACATTCCAGGTGCCAATCCTGGAGATTTTCCTAGACGAAAAAAGGTTAGTCGGCAACCCAGACTCCTTTCGGCTTTCTCTGGGTTGCTTCATGCGCCTCCTTTCCAGAGGACTTTCTTCTGTCTTGGGCGGCTGCGTTAATTTATATTATGTATTTGACTTGTCCATGTTTGTTGAAGTTTTTGTGGTAAAAAGTTTTTTACGAGATGGGTAACCAGCCCCATGCCCAACCCTCCTTAGTCGCTTTTTACGACATGCATGGTAGGGTACAGTGTAACTATTCTTTGCTCCCCTTTCGGGCCCTTGGTAACACACGGGTGAAAAGTGGAATCTGACTAAACAGCTTGATGGTCTGGATTTTGCAGATGACTTGGCTCTTCTGTCCCATAACCCTAATCAGATGCAAGAGCAAATGAAAATTCTCGATGAGAGGTCACAACAAGTGGGCCAAAAATACACAGGGAAAAGACAAAGATTATGAGAATAAATGCAAGAAATGATAACAAGGTTGAACTTCAAGAAACACCACTAAAAGATGTAGAATCGTACACATATCTTTGTAGTAATATAGACAAAGTTGGAGGGACAGTTAATGATATCAAAATAAGAATACAAAAAGCAAGAGGCGCTTTTATTGCATTGGGAAACATACGGAGAACAAGAGAAATCAAGTCCAACAAGAAAATAAGAATCTTTAACTCAAATGTGAAGTCAGTCCTATTGTATGGCTCTGAGACATGGAGAGCAACAAAAACAACAACTAAAATGCTTCAGAATTGTATAAACGGGTGCTTGCGTAGAATTGAAGGACTGAAATGGTATGACAAAGTCACAAATGTGGAATTGATGACAAGAACCAGACAAGTGCCAGTGGAACAAGAGCTGAGAAGAAGACGCTGGCGATGGATAGGACACACATTGAGGAAACCTGTTGATAGCATTACAAGTCAGTCCTTGTTCTGCAATCCACAGGGAAAGAGAGGCAGAGGTAGACCAAAAAACACACGGAGAAGAGAGCTGGATACAGAGGTGAAAATGATGAGGAAAACATGGAAAGAACATGAGCGGATGGCACGGGACAGGAAGACTTGGCATGTGTTTGTTGAAGGCCTATGCTCCTCGGGGAGCTAAAGGGTATTGTTGAGACAGAAACCTGTGAAGGACTGCCAGCTTTATGACAGATAGATGTGGTTACTTGAGAGCGAAGAAGAAGACAGTTGGATATAAGACAGATGAAGGTACAGAATCAACGACTATTAAGGTGAATTATTCCACACTGGCAGAACAACAAAGGTAATCCAAAGCTTTGGTGTCAGATTAAATACTGACATTGTGTGACAAAATAAGAAGTCATGAATGACATACATTTATTGTGAAGAAGTGCAAGCAAATGTAGAATTATCAATAAGAAAATGCAAACCTTGGATGACAGCTGAAACAGTGATATTGTGTGACGAAACAAGCCATAACAGACAAAATAAAAGTGAAAAAGGAGCAAACATATACATAATTACCTGTGAGCGCAGATTAAAAAAAACAATTAACTGCAGAAAGCAAAGAAGAAATAAGGAATGCATGAACAGAAGTTAAAGGAGAAGAATTGTCCAGCTAATAAAGAACTTGATAAAATAGTCTGTGACAAGAAATAATACAATCAACGACGAATATGGACATGTCCTATCTGCAGAAGCAGAAGTTTGAGAAAGTTTAACACAATACTGTTCTGGAATGTATAACAGTAAGAACAAAAGTGATCACAGTGTTCTAGCTTGTCCAGATGCAACAGGTGATGGGCAGAACCTTACGTAACTGGAAAAGAAATGAAAACAGCGATTAAAACTGTCAAGAAGAAAACAACACAGCGAGCTGACATGTCATCCCGGGAGAATTAATTAAACATAGCGGACCCGCATAAACAGACCTACTAACCAAAATCTGCAATAGGATATGGCAAATAGGTGTACGGTCGCCCAAACTGACACTGTCTTAATCATCACCATCGTGAAGAAAGGTAAATCCTTAAATAAGCCAAACAACGGAAACGTTAGCCAAATTAGCCACGTCAACAATGTGGAGCTCAATACCATACGCCAACAGATTACAACATACAGTGGAGATTACTTGTTGAAGATCTAGCTGGATTTCCTGCGGGGAGAAGCACCAGATAATAAACCTTCAGCCTGCAAATAATATGTGATAAATATAATGAACGCTAACAAAACATTTATCATGTATTTATGGATTTTGAAAAACAAAACGTTCGACAAAGTCTGGCATGAAGCTCTCTGGACTTCCGTGGTACAATATAACATAGGAGGGACAAAATAACAGAGAACCTATTTTTAAATACAGTACTAAAAGCGCAGTAATGTTAAATGAATCTGCAGCACGGGTCTCGTGCGACAAAATTTACTGCCTTTTATCACCCATACTGTTTAACATCCTTCCTAAAGAAAATCATGCCAGAGACTTTGGAAGGTTACACAGGAACGGTAAATACTGCAGGATGCACCAGATTTGTTGTTGGTATCTCTGAACTGTCTGGAGAAGAACGGGTGGCAGTATGTAGGTCATGGACAGTTGGGAAGTAAGTAATGGCTATTCAACTTTCTGAATCTATCATGTCTATAACCCTAGTCGTTAGGTTTGACAGTGTCAATATACAGGCTAAGGATCACTTTCTGACGAGTTAGGAAAGGAACAGGCAGCGAGGACAGGAACTGGTTATCCCAACTCTCGATACTGGACCTAGTATAGAATACTCTAACACTTCTCTCCCTTACGGAAGTGTCTGCTATGAGACTACCATTACCTATTCGCCATAAAATAACTCAATGAAGAGAACACAATTTCTGTGGCAGGTTAGATGGTTATCTGATAATTTGACGTCCTTTCAAATCCCCTGGACTGTAAGACAACACGTGATCCCGGTCACTCCTGGTCAATCTCATGACATCGATAGACTTAGCCCAAGAGCTGACCTATATTGCGCGAAAAGAAAACAAGCGTATCCGATTTTACGGTTGCGAGGGACAAGAAATGACCCCCTTTCATTTTCCCAGGAAAGGCTACACCTCTTTCTCCGTTCCGGACTAAAGAAACGACCCAGGCATTGTGAAGTATAGCCCAGCACCGTCACCTGTTTGGTCAAACGGTGGAGACCTCACGTCAAAGTAGTCAGCTCGGAGGTGCGCACAAATAGGTGGGCAGGTGGCGAGAGTTGTGCCATTGTGTCAACAAAATACCGTCCTTCTTGACCACACGTTAGCTGCTCGGACGGGTCAATTCAGACCAGCACGGTCATTCACTCTGGACTGCCACGGCCATCGATTTTTTTTAAAGGGGGGGGGGGTGGGGGGGGGGGAAGCTAATCTAAACATACCTGGTTAGGCTGTGAACGATTTCTTCACAGGAATACATAATCAAGTCAAGAAAATTACAAACAGCAAAATGCCTGTGGCAAAACAGGGCGTAAATATGTGCGCAGGCTAACTGATTATTACTATAAATAACAGTGTGATGCCTAGTGGATCAAATCTAGGTTCTAGAAACAACACTTGATACTTCAACAATTCAAAGGACTTACTTGAGTCAACATTAACTCCTCGAAACACGTAGTAGGCGATTATGTTTATTTCAATACTTGATTCATATACGTATAGTTTCAAACACTTCGTCCATACATTATACCTGAGACTCTTCAATAGTTATTCAAACACAGTCTACAACCGACTGCTACAACAGTTTGTAGCTTTATATAAATATAATTTTCCAGAGTAAGGATCCACAGACACGTAATACACTGATTATTATATCATCAAATGACCAGAAGCTAGTCATCCACGACTTTACACTCAAACGCCTGCTTCCTTTCACAGATGTAGCAAATAAAGATGATTTGCTGGGGAGGTTATGATGGTATCCTAACAAAGAATGAAATAAGTGTATGCAGTAACCGTGCGAGGTCAAGCAAATGTAGGTCCCTGATTCTATAAATGATAATGATGAATTGTGTACAGGGAACCTAACGCTACCTCCCTAGATCTCACACGGTCTCTCTGTTGGCTATAGTGTAGGGTGTATGATGTACCTATTGTCTAGGGGAGAAATGAGATGATAGTACACAACACACAAACACTTTACTTTTCTATGAGAAAGTTAATAAAACAGGTGTTAAGTTTTCTTTTGAACTGAATATTACAATTTAATCTGCCTGTCCAGTTATATCTTTTGGACAGATCTTGAAAATAAGGACAAGATAGTTTACAGAAAGAGGGTAATAAAACAACTGGACTTTCTGTCCACACAACTAAAATCAAGATATATTTTTCACTGAAGAACAGTTCACAGCTACTACTGTAATCCTATAAAGGGAGAGTCACTGTGTATGAGGGGCTGTTGTGTCATCATACCCCTTGAAATTCCGGAATATCATAGGGAAACTCAGTGAATGTTACTTTTTTACAAAAAGTGTCAGATGTACCCAGATGTATGGCACATCACCTGGGGTTATTTATAAGGAAATTCTCTCCTGAAGATGCAGACTCTTTCACTCGTTCAAGCTCCTCCGTGTGCTTATAATAGTAGAAATGACTGGATGGAGGCTTGAGGGCTGTATTCACTTTCAGCTGGCTTCCTGCCACCAGTCGGTAACAGGGAATAAAACGCTGGAACAAAAGGATACCCTGGCTTTACATCTACTCACTGAGATTATTTAATATTTTCCTACCAGGATATGGGGTCAGCCTTGCGTGCCGTACATGTGCACAAGCCCCTAACTTTGTTTGACTCCCTCCTTGCTGTGACCACACCTCAGGTCCCTATGGCAGATACGCCACTGTACCTTTACATCTTTTTTCCTCAATACAATAATGTGGGGTAACCACATTTCCGTTGGTATGATTTTCTCTTTTCTTTTTATATTATAAATGCTTCAGGCATGTAAATAGTGTTCATAGAACACAGAGGCTTACTACTATAATAATATAACAGCATAATCATGACAACATACATCAATTAGATACATTTTAAGATGAGGACTCAACAATGTCTACTACCGACATGTTCTTCATTTTTCCTCAATATCAATACCCAATTTTGTTTGCTGTGGAATTAAACAGAATAATTCATAAATCGTCCTTACCACAATTCAAGAAATATAAACAAATGATGCTGACTTGCAAAGCAATGGCCGCAGTTTCACTCTGCACTGGTCTCAGGCTGGGAAATATTTATTTTACTTTAAATTTACCACAGCTGAATCTCAGCAAAATGTTTAATGTAAGTTATTTTTGACAACTGGCAATTGAATAAGGAAAACCCCTTGCTAATATTGGGTACCACTAGCCAATCAGAAGCTGGCGACTACCAGATTTCAAAATGCAGTTTTGAAAAACAAAAAAACAATTCCAAACTACACCGCGTCTGCTATTTAATTGGCTAGCCTATGTTAGTTGCCATACGACAAAAACGTTTCGTTGATAACCAATTTCCTATCGCCCCCCCCCCCTTCTCACCCTATACCCTCTGTACTCAAGCGAATTTGAATATTCACCTCAATGCCTCTTTCTACGCGATCGTCCCTTAACGTTATGAACAATTCAAGTAGGGTTGACTATCTGTCTGGTCTACCGTCTTGGACATTTTATTTTTCCTTCATAACTTCACTAATACTGGGGCTATCATAGTATTTAAAACATATTCTTGCTTAGGGGAGTCTCAGCTATCTTATTATATAAGTTTTATGTTCAGTTTCCTATTAATAAAGATTTTCATTTTTGTCACTGTTCGTTCGTCAAATAAGATTTTACACAAGACCACCATTTCCTCCTTTCTCCTCTCCCGCTTAGCCTATATGATTCAACTACTACTTGTTTTAGTGACGCCAGTACGTCTACAACGAGTGGGGACATACTGTCTGTGTGTTTGCCTCCGATGACGTTTGCCGCCGCGTGTAGATACGCATGGCAGAATCGTGTTTCACTACCAAATTTTAAGACTTACTACTGATTAACCTGTTAAAAACAAAATATTACGTTAATTCAGATAGTATTGTGCGGCGCTCTTCCGCCAATTAATTAATTTTATCGGTTAGGCGGCCGTGTATGCAGCAGATCTTACAAGTTTAAACATCGGTAGTACGTTGGCGAAACCGAAAATGCAGCGCGTTGTATATTATATATGCTATAGGCTTTTCGCACTGCACAAAAGGCAGTGGCGGGCGTGTGAGAGCAATCCCGTCAGACACAATCGGGCTGGTCTTATTTATTGTTGTTTTTATGACTAAAATCCATAGAAATGAGTAATTATCCTCGCAGATTTTACCACAACAGACACAACCAGATATTTCTTCACTACAATAAACCAAACAAACGTCACTACATACCAACACGTGGCTATCCTTCTTGATGCATTTCAGTGCGACAAACCGCATCAAATATAAGAACCCTATTTCCCACACTTAATACATCGTCACAATGCCCTTAATTCACATCCACTGTAGAAAAAATCTTACACTGGTGCACACATTGTTGCTGGAGTCTTCAATACGACAATTTATCAAAACAGATCCAGTAGTTCTTAAATTGTTGCTTGCGACAGTCGGACAGATAAAGATAATTCAGTAGTTCTCTTTTGCAATTTTCAATTTCGAGCCGGCTAAACATCAAACCTTAGAAGTTGCGAGATACAAGTTGCAGTCGTCTGCTAGAAACATTATCATCATTACCTCCATCATCATCGTCATCAGCTGCCATCTTCACTACCAAGATCTGTTGTAATTAATCCCCGACGTCTTCTGTCTCTTGTCTTGATGGAGCACTCTGATACATTTTTTCCTTTCCATCTCTTGACGTTAGATAACAGAAATAAGTGACCTCCAAAGCGCATACCGCTAATTTCACCAATTACCTTTCTCTTTTTGTCACGGATTGCCTCCCCTGCTTTGCAATAGTGGTCCAACAGTGACCAAAACTCAAGAGTATCAAATATTGGTTTCCAAGGTATCTACCTGCGCTCAAGATTACTCTTGGCAGAGATGCAGATAGACGATTAATGACACTTCTACCTTAAGGGTGTGTTTACAAGATATTTCCAGAAGTCACGTTGCATTGGGCTGAACAATTGTTAACGCATTGTATCTGGTCCGTCGCCTTTTGTGAAGAATTTAAGCAATGGTTGAGCCCGTTCAAGCCCCCAGTTGGTGTAATCCAACGAAATTCCTTTTATAAGGTATATATATATATATATATATATATATATATATATATATATATATATATATATATATATATATATATATATATATATATATATATATATATATATATTGTGGTGGGTTTGATGTTAATACAGTTTGTTGTTAAGAAATCTTAGTGTACTGAATGAGGTCAGCTGTGAAGGTCCCTGAATATAATAAATATTAGAGTAAATTTCCTGGGCCCCTTTCTACTACCACCACTATGATCTCATTCAGACTTATTCTAGATAGAATGTAAGATGACTACGTTTTGTGTCTAGGGTTATTAAATGTTAGTGTAAGGTTGCATTAACCAACTAAACATATAAACAATTACAGAAATTATTTTATTATCTAATACAACACCACAATACCACGACAATCACATACAAACTACACTTTAAAAGACTATCTTTAGTAAATCAGTGGTTGAAAGTTAAGGTTTTTCAATTTATTGTCCTGAATCTAATTTATTTGGAATCAGGACTGACAATCAAAGTGAAATCATAGAAATTAATTACATCAATCAATTTATACAATGGATCTTCTGTCCATAATACATATATTATTATATAAGGGTGTAGTTGTATTGTTTAACTGAGGTGACTTCTAGTATACACTGGTTGATTGTTTACTATCATCATCTCTGCATGTTGTTTGTACGTTTTTATGGACACTGATGGAATGTTTATATCACTATTCTCAGTCTTTTATTTTGATATAATGTTTGTTGAGCGATCAGGTGCCGAAACATGCACCTAACTTGGTAATAGGATGTAGGAATCTTCCTGCACTCCGCTGAACGACAACCTTCAGCTCCCACGTCTTCAAGAATGATGGTAGTTTACAGTTGTCCCCGAAAAAGGCAAGACTGTGGCATGAATATATCGGCCCACTGTAGTCTGGCACCAGTTATTGACAGCAACCAAAACCCTCACAGATGCAAGGAAATAACACAAGTAAAACGATGACTAGGCAATAGAATCTGGCACATTTTCGATCTGCCCCTATGTCCAGGCTTTTCCTATGTTAGAAAATTCTCCGCCTGCTCTCATCGATCTTGCTTTACACAAAATTTTCTTGAAATGGCAGTGAATAGTCCCCGTTTCGTACCGATATCTACTGCTTTGTCCAATGGGACCATGTTTACCTTTATTTTTGAATCTATCGTTTCAAATAACAACTCTCAATATGTTCCAAGGCAAATATATTTTTAGTTTTAGGTCAACCAATCATACTGCGCCTTCCTTTAAAATCCAACCAATCAAATATCCCGTACCTTTTAACCTCATACCCAAAGTCGTTTTTTCAAAACATGCCATAAAAAATTACAAGCAGGCATGATCTTTACTTGACAGTCTGGTCGGGTCCACTATAGTATTATGGCTATAATTAGTTAATTAATGGACTATTTGCGTAACTATTACCATATTCTTTGTCAGCAAGTCCTAAGGTACACGAATATACAATTTATATGGGACTAGTTGGCTTGGTTCAGAAGTACACAGTTTTTTTTTTTCTATGTTAGTGTTTTTATTTTTTGTCTACTACCCGTTCAATTCTTTTCCATGTGCTGTCTTCTCTATTTACGTCCTAATTACGTCCTTTGGAATAAGAGCTAAGGTTGTTTTTGTGACACGAGGTGTCTACATGTTCTAACTTTTCCGTCGTATTTTGGGGAAACCCCTAAGGCAAAGCGTGCAAGTTGGTTGTAGACTTAGAACCAATTGAGACGTGCTTTGCGTGTTATCGAGCCTTGCCCCTCCTCGTTCCACAATGCATTTTAGGCACAATTTTCTTAGAACTAGGAAAAGTGATTATGTCAAGGACGAATTTGAAAAATTTGGGTACCGTATTGTTCGGCTATTCGTTAGCAAATAATCTGAAGGCGTAGGCGATACCAACAGTTCTAGTAGAAAATTCTTTTATACTTTCTTATCTTTTCCTTTATGCCCGATATTGTTATATATTAATTTAGATATTGTATTTAGAAATTCACTACACATATCCCCCCATTAGAACAGACGATCATATGTCAGTTCCTATTTCTAAATACACATAGATGAATTTACTATCTATGCCTGATGACTACTCTGATGTTCGTCGTATGGATGTCTGCTTAAAAAATCAGCTCCCACATTAGTTTTTCCGGGAATGTACTCTATGGTAAACTGGAATGGCTGTAAGAGCAAAGACCAGCGTAGTGACCTAGCATTTTCATGCCTTGCTTGTGACAGACACACGAGTGGATTATGATCTGTCTGGATCCTAAATGATTGCCCATAGAGATAAATCTGGAACTTTTTTATACCCCAGATGACAGCGAGACATTCTTTTTCACTTGTTGAATATTTTTGTTCTGCTGTATTCAACTTACGGCTAGCATAAGCTACTGGGGTTAATTCCCCATCAAGTGAATTTGACCGTTGTAATAGAGCTGCACCCAAACCGATATTACTCGCATCCGTTCTCAGAATGAATTCTTGACTTAAGTCAGGTAATTTCAAAATAGGCCTGCTTGTGAGCTTTTCTTTCAATTCTTGGTATGCTAATTCACATTGCGCCGTCCAAATAATTCTATCAGGATTTCCTTTGCGCGTTAAATCAGTCAATGGAGCACATATGGAGTTAAAATTTTTTATATACTTTTGGTAAAAACCACATAATGAGATAAAAGATCGCACATCTTTTTTTGTTTGTGGTCTTGGTGCTTTTTTTTAACTTCTCCAGGTTCTTGGGGTCAGGGGTCATGTTTCCCTGATGTACTGTGTGGCCCAAGAATTCCAGCTCTTTACATCCAACACAGCATTTCGTCGGTCTAGCTGTCAAATTGGTCTCTCTCAATCGATCAAACAACATATTCAAAGAGTTAATGTGTTCCTCAAATGTTTCTGTTGCTATGAGAATATCATCCATGAAGTTGGTGATGCATGGATTCTTCAGGGGATCCAGTAACTTTCTCATCATCCTCGAAAACACACTCGGTGCATTTTTCAGCCCGAATGGCAACATATTAAATTCATAATGTCCTTCCGAGGTGCTAAAGGCTAAATAAGGTTTTACCTCCGGCCTTACTGGAATCCGATAGTAGCCTTTGCTCAGATCCACTTTAGAGAAATATTTAGCTCTATTCAGCATGGCAAACAGCTGATTTGCATCAGGTAATGGATCCACCTGACCTTCTGTGACAGCATTCCGTTTCCTGTAATCTATACACAGCCTGTGTTCTCCAGAGGGTTTTCTTAACAGAACCACACTGGAACTGTAGGAAGATTCACTGTGCGAGATAATCCCTTCTCTCAACAGATAATCTATCTCCTCCCTTAAAGCTTTTTCCTTAGCGAACGGAATCGAATAGGATTTCATACAGATTGGTGTTGGGTCTATGAGTTTCATATCATACTCCAATAAATTTGTATGCCCCGGACGGTCCGTTAACACATCTGTATGATTATTCAGAACCTGTTGAACCCTCTCCCTCTGAATTTCCGTTAAGTGTGTGCTGATTTTTACCTGTGCGGCGGTTTCACAGGGATGTAAAGGATATTCATGAGAAGTGAGTGGTTCCTTTTTCATCTCCATTGCAACAGACAAGGTCAGTAGGTGTGTCTCTTCCTGGTTTTCTCTGTCCAGATATTTCTTCAGGAGATTCACATGATAGATTTTCTCTTTCCCTTTCTTATCTATCTTATAATTTGTTCTAGACACCTTCTCTAGAACTGTATATGGACCTTGCCATCCAATTTGCAATTTATTCTGGCTGCCGGGCAGTAGAAGGAGCACCTTCTCTCCCACAAATAATTCTCGATCCTTCGCTTTCTTATTGTAATAGGCAGCATGCTTTTTCATGGCTTGTCTCAAATTTTCATTGGCAAGTTTCCAGCCAGTTTTAAGACGAGTGGTCAGCTCGTTCACATATTGATATGATGAGGTAATATTTTCTTCTGCCTTTTCATCGATCCAGGTCCTTAACAAGGCTTCCAGGGGACCTTTTATTGGCCTTCCAAATAACAATGTTGCCGGGGCCATACCGGTTGAACTATGGGGTACCTCCCGGTAGGCAAACAGGGCGGCGGGAAGGTACTGATCCCATGTATCTGGTTTTTCATGTGCCAACTTCCTCAGGATCGACATGAGAGTCCCGTTAAATCTTTCTACTTGGCCATTTCCTTGAGGCTGATACGGGCTACAATGAAAGTGTTTGGCTTGAAAGATCCTGAATACTTCTTCTGTTAGTTTCCCCTTGAACTGAGAGCCATTATCAGTCAAGATTTGGTTGGGAAAGCCTAACCTGGTGAAGATTGTGAGTAATGCCTCTGCCACAAGCTTCGAATCAATTGATGACAGGGCTAACGCCTCTCCCCACATAGAACAAGTGTCCGCCAGAGTCAGAATGTAACTGTTCCTCCTCTTGGTCCGAGTGAGAGGTCCCACAATGTCCACGGCAACTCTTTCAAAGGGGGTTTCCACTATTGGCATTTCCCCATGAGTTACTGGAGCAGTCCAATGCTTTTGAGCTACCCGTTGGCACTCTGGACAGGATTTTACATATCTCTTTATGTCTTCAGTTATTCCTGGCCAGAAATAATGACAAGCTATACGCTGTCCTGTTGTGCTGATCCCCATATGACCACTGAAGGGAATCGCATGCCCTAGTTCCAACACTTTAGTCCTATATGAAATTAGAAGGACCAGCTGTCCGTGACCATTGGATCCATTTCCAGCCTTCCTATATATCAATTTGTTCTTCATATAGAAATCTTCCTTGCCTGGAGGTGTATGACATTTGGGCAATTTCTTAAAACAAGGCTTGAGGGTCTTATCCTCCGCCTGTGCCTTCCTCATCTCATCTGGATGGGTATTTATCGGATTATCCTCCTTTTTAGACTGTGATCTGGTCTGCACTGTTGCCATGGTCACAGGTCTCTTGGGATTCCCCAAGAAGACATATCTACACCCCAATATCAGAGGGTAGATTGGTTCATTTATCACTGCTGCTTTTATGATTCCTTCCACATATCGCGTTTTCACATTTATCCTGGCGACGGGAAGTGTCATGGTCGCTACGTCCTTGGTTGCAGTTTGAATCTCCACTGTTTCTGTGGTGTATTGATCTGCCTGCACCAGGTGAGAACTCACAACTGAATCATAATCGAATCCAGTATCATACAAACACCTTATGGTGACACCGTTGCATGTTACATCTTCACACACTGGGGGGTGGTAAGGTTCCTGTTGTTCAGTAAGGTTGACCTTTACTCCCTTTCTCCCCATTTTCATTGCAGCGAAAGTGGGAGTTTTCTTTCTACAATTTTCAGTGTTATGGTTGTCCATCCGACAATGTTTACAATACTTCTTTCCTTGGTTAAAGGGTTTTCTATCATTATATTTCCTTTCATTGAATTGTGAGGGTTTATAATTATAGTCATTGCGTGGCCTATCAAACTGGTGCTTACCTTTGTTCTGGTCTCTATGGTCAAACTTATTAAAGTTTTGAGGTGCCTTAAAATTGTCTACCTGTTTCTTTTTATTTTCAACTACCTCTGCTTGGGCTGCCTGATACCTCTCAGCGACATTGAGTAACTCACCCAGCCTCTCTGCACCTTGTTCCATGAGAAACTTTCTCAGGTCTGGAGCCATGGACTCTCTTAGTTGCTCAATAAGGATCATTTCCTTAAGAACTTGGGTTTTACCAACAGCAGTCCATTTCTCCAAGTAGGTCTCTAACCGTGCAGAGAACTGGTGATAAGTCTCACCCGACAGTAGTTTGGTATTCCTAAATTTTTTTCTATAAAATTCCCCATTCTTTTCATATCTTAACAAAAGAGCCTGCTTTAGCATGTCATAATTTTCCTGATCATCCCTGCTCATCTTGGCAAAAACTTCATAAGCTGTACCACGAAGCCCTTGTGATAACTTTAGGCTCCACCTTTCTCTCTCTAAACCATACGTGGTAGCCAAAAGTTCATATCTATTTAGGTAACTTTCTATGTCGTCGTCTTTCTCAACAAAATGGTCTAAATGAAAACTCATAGCTGAGGTTGAGGCTCCCTGACTAACGGTAGCATCTGAGGCAAAGGGACTGGCACCATTTTCATGAGCATGGCTTTGAAACTCAAACTCCCTTAGTCGTAACTCATGTTCCCTTTGTAATCTTTTCTCCTCCTTTTCTGCTTCCCTTTCTGCAGCCTGTCTCCTTTCTTCTCTTTCTGTAGCTAATCTCTGTTCTTCTCTTTCTGTAGCTAATCTCTTTTCTTCTGCCTCCAATGCCCTAGCCTCCTTGTCAGCCTCAATCTGCAGCCTCTTAAGTTCTTTATCTGCCTCTAACTTTTTTGCTTCAGCCTCAATCTGCAGCCTCTTAATTTCTTTATCTGCCTCTAACTTTCTTTCTGCTTCAAATTTTCTTTCTTCACGTTCAATAAATTTGTCACATTCAGTTGTGACATAAGCAATCATAATTTGCCCCTCCATTCCCAATTCTTTTGCAGCCTGCACAGCAGCAGATCGAAACTTTGCCAGGTCAGCCATTCTGTACTAGGCAAACCTTTTAAAATTTCTAACTAGACAAATTTCTAATTATAACTAACAATTTCTAATTATAACTAAGAACAACCACAGGCACTGATAGCTCAACCACTATTTAATTTCTCCAAAAAGGAATGCTTTTAGTTTTATACTATCTGAGATTCCTAATATACCACCACTATGATCTCATTCAGACTTATTCTAGATAGAATGTAAGATGACTACGTTTTGTGTCTAGGGTTATTAAATGTTAGTGTAAGGTTGCATTAACCAACTAAACATATAAACAATTACAGAAATTATTTTATTATCTAATACAACACCACAATACCACGACAATCACATACAAACTACACTTTAAAAGACTATCTTTAGTAAATCAGTGGTTGAAAGTTAAGGTTTTTCAATTTATTGTCCTGGATCTAATTTATTTGGAATCAGGACTGACAATCAAAGTGAAATCATAGAAATTAATTACATCAATCAATTTATACAATGGATCTTCTGTCCGTAATACATATATTATTATATAAGGGTGTAGTTGTATTGTTTAACTGAGGTGACTTCTAGTATACACTGGTTGATTGTTTACTATCATCATCTCTGCATGTTGTTTGTACGTTTTTATGGACACTGATGGAATGTTTATATCACTATTCTCAGTCTTTTATTTTGATATAATGTTTGTTGAGCGATCAGGTGCCGAAACATGCACCTAACTTGGTAATAGGATGTAGGAATCTTCCTGCACTCCGCTGAACGACAACCTTCAGCTCCCACTTCTTCAAGAATGATGGTGGTTTACAGTTGTCCCCGAAAAAGGCAAGACTGTGGCATGAATATATCGGCCCACTGTAGTCTGGCACCAGTTATTGACAGCAACCAAAACCCTCACAGATGCAAGGAAATAACACAAGTAAAACGATGACTAGGCAATAGAATCTGGCACATTTTCGATCTGCCCCTATGTCCAGGCTTTTCCTATGTTAGAAAATTCTCCGCCTGCTCTCATCGATCTTGCTTTACACAAAATTTTCTTGAAATGGCAGTGAATAGTCCCCGTTTCGTACCGATATCTACTGCTTTGTCCAATGGGACCATGTTTACCTTTATTTTTGAATCTATCGTTTCAAATAACAACTCTCAATATGTTCCAAGGCAAATATATTTTTAGTTTTAGGTCAACCAATCATACTGCGCCTTCCTTTAAAATCCAACCAATCAAATATCCCGTACCTTTTAACCTCATACCCAAAGTCGTTTTTTCAAAACATGCCATAAAAATTACAAGCAGGCATGATCTTTACTTGACAGTCTGGTCGGGTCCACTATAGTATTATGGCTATAATTAGTTAATTAATGGACTATTTGCGTAACTATTACCATATTCTTTGTCAGCAAGTCCTAAGGTACACGAATATACAATTTATATGGGACTAGTTGGCTTGGTTCAGAAGTACACAGTTTTTTTCTTCTTCTATGTTAGTGTTTTTATTTTTTGTCTACTACCCGTTCAATTCTTTTCCATGTGCTGTCTTCTCTATTTACGTCCTAATTACGTCCTTTGGAATAAGAGCTAAGGTTGTTTTTGTGACACGAGGTGTCTACATGTTCTAACTTTTCCGTCGTATTTTGGGGAAACCCCTAAGGCAAAGCATGCAAGTTGGTTGTAGACTTAGAACCAATTGAGACGTGCTTTGCGTATTTTCGAGCCTTGCCCCTCCTCGTTCCACAATGCATTTTTAGGCACAATTTTCTTAGAACTAGGAAAAGTGATTATGTCAAGGACGAATTTGAAAAATTTGAGTACCGTTTTGTTCGGCTATTCGTAAGCAAATAATCTGAAGGCGTAGGCGATACCAACAGTTCTAGTAGAAAATTCTTTTATACTTTCTTATCTTTTCCTTTATGCCCGATATTGTTATATATTAATTTAGATATTGTATTTAGAAATTCACTATATATATATATCTATATATATATATATATATATATATATATATATATATATATATATATATATATATATATATATACACACACACACACACTCACAAGACGGCAGGGGTTCTTCGAAGGCCTGGGAAAACTATTGTTAAATTCCTCTATGACTTGTGATCAAATTCCTAGGATTTCAGACTTGTTAATTAAAGTCCTGGCCCCTTTAAGTTTCTAGTCTTGTATTAAAAATGCGGGTCCAAATTTGTCCAATACTCGATCTGTTACTTATAGTTGTGGAATTTCTAAGTCCAATGTCTCCTTTTTCTTTCTGGCTTTTAGGAGTCGCTGATATGACTTGTGCGCTGCAGTCTCTCTGTGTGTTCTGTGTCTGTGTTTTCATCACACTATATTCTCAGTTCTTAGTGCAAATCGCAGATTGTGTTTCCGCTGAATGTTCCAATAGAATTCATTGTATATTCCGGCTCTCACTTCAAACCAATCAAATCTCTCTAACACTGGGTTGGGTGTTTCATTTTAAAATATCCCCTCGCGTGTTTCAAAATATTAAATTTAATATCCACGCGTGACCTCTTCAGTGATGTGATATCGTTACGTAAGACTTCCGGCGACACCTATCTGCCTCTTACCATATTGTGACAATGTGTTCCTAGCGTAACGTCTACAAATCTTGAGTTTCCAGAAAGATTATCTGAGATAATTACACACAGGGATGGTCTAAGCGGAAACAAATTACCCATTACCACCTGGGTTTCGCTAGGCAGATCTCCGCCAGATTAGCCACACAATATGGGGTTCTATTCATAGACCGTGCACAATGCAAGCTTGAATAAACAGGCACAGTCGCTTTGAAAAGATGGTCAGCCCGATAATACGTGATAAAATATTATCGCTGCCCGGGTCAATAAACCTGGCGTAACACAAACAGTCGAGGAGTGAAGTGTAAGAGAGTTAAATCTACTGATCCAATGTAGAGAGCAAAAATAAATGACAAGGCAAAAATTATGCCAAATAAAAACGATGATGGGTGAGAGAAAAATGAAGAAAAAGAAGTGATACTGCCGGAGTGGATTAAAGAGTGAGAGAGCGCACAAACGTACACGCACAAAGTAAGACGTACCGTCACACTTTTGTTCTCTATTTGTCTCGTATGTCGTCTGTACGACTTAAAAAAAAAAAATATTCTGCCTCGTTTTGGCGAGGCTCGTATATCCGATGACGTTGTCTGTACGATGACTGCGTTGATAATCTAACGGCCACTGCAAGTGATTCCTCTACGTTTTTCGTTATAACTCTGACATGAATCATTAGAAACCTGCTTTGGTTAATACCTGAGTAAATTCAGACATTGGTTAATACCTGAGTAAATTCAGACATAAATACCCCTTGTACAAGTCATTAATGAATGAACGTTACACGTCAAACAAAATTCAAAGTTTACTTATTTTAAAACATACATTAAAAAACTAGTTCTGGATTCAAGAGATCGCAGTAAACCGGCAAATGTTGTGCCATAGGTAATAGTGCAGGACTGGGCGTGAGTCTTCCCTGTGCCAGGTCTCAGCTTTATGAGGTGGGTGGTGACCGGTTCCCTTCCTCACTGCCTTTGCCTTCCAGGGCAAAGATAATTGATCGGAGATTTCACTGGGGGATTCCATAATCCAGGGTCCTTTATTATTATTTGTGTAATTATAATAACAATTATTATTTACTGTTATTTAGAACCGATGTGTCTCTACCACCCCCCCTCCCCCGTCTAAAAATTACCTATTACTACGCCACTGATAAACAACTGTCACAAGACAGCAGCTCACCCTAATTTTTTTTTTTTTTTTTTTTTGCTGCATTTATCCGTCTACGACAGGACAGAGAAACAACATATCAGCACTCTTGCTAATTCTCAGCAATCTGCCACTCTTTCTCTCCCCCATTATCATTTCGCCAAATTAATCACTTGGCATCACGACAAATGACGAGAAAAAAACCTATGTAGCCGCCACAAGGACTTAACAAAATTTCTACAAAATTACTACGTCTGGATTTAAACCAAGCGTCACTGCGCGTGCTGTTATCTCTTGTTAGCATCTTTTTTTTTTTTTTTTAAATGAGTTTTGCCTCGTTTAGGCAATGCGCGCGCCTTTCAATCTAGATACGGGATTCCCTCGGTTATATTAGGGTGCATGTCCAAATATTAAAATGGTGTGTATATTTTATGTCGGTACTAATTACTCTCTAGTATCCTGCAATTATTAGGAAAGTATTTATGGAGCGCGTTAGTAACCAGGTCACACGACACGATATCCTTTACCAGGGGTTCTTAATTTTTCTTGTGATATGGACCCCTTTGATTGTCTGGTAAAGGCTACGGACCCCTCATTAGAAGAAAAAAAAGTGTACACAGACACATAATTAAAATGTTTGCACACAAATAAAAAGAAAGACTGTTTTGCTTACATACAGTCATCATCATCTCCGCAACGAAGGTCGGCTGCAATAGATCTTCCTAGTTTTCGGTCTCTTGTATTGATGGTAAACTCTGATAGACTCTTTGCTGTCCATCTCTTGTATTGATGGTAAACTCTGATAGACTCTATGCTGTCCATCTCTTGTATTGATGGTAAACTCTGAAAGACTCTTTCATGTCCATCTCTTGATGTATCTTCTCACTTATAGCGCTATCTTCCGCTTGCATGTTTGCCTTTAACTCTGTGCCTTCTATTATGGTCTTCTGCAAGGTGTTGTCTTTTTACACGGCCAAAATATTTTGATCTTCTTCATTAATTCTCTTTTCATACCTAGGTTTTCTAGGACCTCTCTATTTTTGTTTTCTTCTCTTTCCATGAGATGCGCCTCATACTCTCTCTCTCTCTCTCTCTCTCTCTCTCTCTCTCTCTCTCTCTCTCTCTCTCTCTCTCTTACACACAAACACATATATACAATCATACCGAAAACAGAAAACACAATCTGTAAACAATTTTTGTTTTCTTCTCTTTCCATGAGATGCGCCTCATACTCTCTCTCTCTCTCTCTCTCTCTCTCTCTCTCTCTCACACACACACACACACACACACACACACACATATACAGTCATACCGAAATACAAAAAACACAATCTGTAAAAAGGATGTGTTTTTTTTTCTTTTTTTTTTCGTACGCCCGCTAATACTCGAGGCGAAATCTCAGGTTATTATTTTATGTCTAACCTGACATTGATTTTACGTGAGTATCCCTTTATTTCTTGTACAGAGACAGGTGTCCCTCGCCATTCAGGCAAATACTCGCCGATTTCGGAGGTACCCATTGCAGCTGGGTCGGCTCAAGAGCCGCCAGTCCCTGGTCGACGACACTCCATCAAATGTCCTCGCCAGGTCTCGAGTTAATCCAGTCCAAATCCCGGTCGACGAAAAATCCTCAAATGCCGTCGCCCGGGTTTGATCCTGTATCACCCGGTCGCCAGAGCGGTGTTGTAACCACTACGCTAGCGCGGCTCCTAAAGGATATGTTTATTTATTAAATGCACAAATCTATGAACAATTTTCCGAGTAAAAATGTTCGTGAAAATAAAATTCAAGTATTTAGGCTATGTACAACAATCTCCCTAGAACGCATTCATGGCACCACTAGGGGGTCCGTTTGCCACAGGTTAAGAAACCCTTTCCTACACGGAGCTCAGAGTACAGGCCGCTTTGCTTGCCTTGAATGCCGTTTCAACAACTAGTCATTCATGTTCAGTAAAAAAAAAAATCAGGAATGTCTCTGAATACAGCGTATAATTCTTTTCACTGGCTAATGGAGCAATTATTCGGCAAATGTCAGCGGTGATTCTCTGAGTCCTGTAGTGGTGCTGGTGTGACCTATGTGCACGGAAGACTGCTAATGTGTGATAATATCCTGTACGATAATGCCTGTATTAGAGGTTATGTTGATATTGTTTGTTCCAACACTATACAAACACAGAACGGCAATTTCCGCCTAATGATGTATCTGTATATGTGCGTGTATGTAACTCTGTGATTTCAGCCTATCTTCTTATAGCTAGCTTATGTTTGTCTGTTTTCTTCGTTCTTTCATACTCACCTGTGGTTCTACTAGTAAACGGTGAGACGAAAAAAAAAATGTTATACATCTTAATTTGGATAAAAGACTAAGAAAACTGCCAAGGTAGCGATCAAAAGGCCTTCGTCAGGGTCAAACAAACAAAGACAGAAAGGAAAGAAAGCGAGGAACATGAAAAATAAATAACATTAATATGCCTGTGCGATCAGCACGTCTGTAATCGTGATTCTACTCGAGATTTCAGAAAAGCCATATTTATTTTTCCCACTGGAATCGATAGTCCGATTCAACCAAGGCAAAAATTAAATATGTGAATCGAAAATGAAATCGAATAACGTGATCTGTAATTTCTTAATGATTAATTTGTGAGGGTAATTACGTATGCCCGTGTAGTGTAGTACAGCACAGTATATTGGTACAAGGAATTCAGAAACTACAACACAAACCAATAAAAATGTAGACTAAGCAAAAACTCTAATGACCCAAGTGACTCTCCCGAAGAGGCTCAACGACGGCATCAGTCCCAGAGAGAGAGAGAGAGAGAGAGAGAGAGAGAGAGAGAGAGAGAGAGAGAGAGAGAGAGAGAGAGAGAGAGAGAGAGAGAGAGAGCAAGAAAAATATTAATCTGTTCTCGTCAATTTTGCCAACCGATCAGGAAGAAAATCGTCTTTCTTTCAAAATGTCCCTTCTGTTACAAATTTTGTCCCGGATTAATTAACACGACCACTTTTAAGGCAGACCTGGTGTAGGGAGATCAGATTTATGTTAACAGTACCCCACCCTCCCCTCACACTTTCTTGATTAGCCTTCTCTCACACCGGGACAGAACGATTAGTCCTCTAGCAAAATAAATCACATCTGGCCGGTTCCGGGACGCTTGACCAGTCAAGTTCAGTCCAGTTCAAAGATCGCTGGTTCCCGAACCGGCCCGACCTCTGGAGTGTTCGGAGACAAAAGCTGACCTCACTGGACAATAAACAAATCTGCGAGGGCAGCACAGCTTGGATGTGGATATTTATCTCACTCATGTTGTGACTGCTGTAGTGCTCGCCAGTGAAAAGGGATATATAAGCCAGTGGCGTATCGTGGGGGGAGGGGGGAGGGAGGGGGGGGGGAGAGAGCGCACCCCTGACGCTGCAGGAGGGGGGTGCCAAAAAATCAAGTCGTTTTTCTCCGAACATATATGTCCCATTAAGTCACTCCGAATCTTGTCTCCTCAGCTGATTCTATAATTTTCATGTTCAAATCCAAAACGTTCATCTTCTTGGGCGATATGATCAGAGCATAGACAGAGAAACTTTTGAGAACATTGATTCTGATCGCACAATTGATCAATTTGCAGAAATAAAGATGCGAAAGATGAATCTGCAGTGGTAGTGGTAGCCTCTTCAGTCAAGACTGAATATGGGAATGTCCCTTAACTGCTTCCTTTTATGGTATTCTATAGTTGACAAATAAATATCTGCCGCATACGGCTTGTTCTGTTAATAAAAAGCTTATTAAAAAGAGCAGTTTATTTCTTTTCTTTTGTGTTTAATTAATTCTGATATGTGATATGTTCCCAATAATTAATTGTTTTTCGTAATATAATTCTAAATTCACGGCAGTGTTTGAAGTTCAAAGAATTGCCTTTTGATTTGTCTACAAAATGAGCACGTATTTTATCTAGCGGGAGCTTAAAAACCCTCGGTACGCCACTGATATAAGCACAGAGAGAGTTCCAACAATACTGGTTATGTACGTGTGTTTGCAAGTCTGTTACTTCATTATTCTTCAGCTCAGAAATAAACTTACGCCATGTCCTCCTGTCCTGTGCCATCAGCTCAAAGACTTTCTCTGTTTTCCTGGTGCCTTTCATTTCTGTATCCAGTTCTCTTCTCCGTGTGTTTTTCGGTCTAAATCTTCTCTCACACTGGCGGATTTCAGAATAATGACTGCCTTGTAATGCTATCAGAAGGTTTCCTCAAAGTGTGTCATATCCATCGTCAGCGTTTTCATCTAATCACATGATCCACTGGCACTTGTCAGGTTCTTGTCCTCAGTACCATATTGGTGATCTTGTAGTGCCATTTCAATCCTTACATTCTACGCAAACACCCACGTATGAAAGTGTGAAACATCTTGTTGTTTACGTTTTTATCCATGTTTCAGAGTCATACAATAGGACTGATGTGACCTTCTGTCTGTAGTTCAGTAAGTTCCTCTGTACAGTCTGACGATACTTCACTTTAACAATCTGTTCCCCATAGTTTATAGCCGTAACGAACAGTTAAGACGATCTGATTTTACTGAACCATGACGAGCTATACACACAACCACACACATGACGAGCTAAACACACAACCGCACACATGACGAGCTATACACATAACCACACATATGACGAGCTATACACACAACCACACACATGACGAGCTATACACACAATCACACACATGACGAGTTATACACACAACCACACACATGACGAGCTATACACACAACCACACACATGATGAGCTATACACACAACCACACACATGACGAGCTATACACACAACCACACACATGACGAGCTATACACATAACCACACACATGACGAGCTATACACACAACCACACACATGACGAGCTATAGACACAACCACACACATGGCGAGCTATACACACAACCATACACATGACGAGCTATACACAACCACACACATGACGAGCTATACACACAACCACACACATGACGAGCTATACACACAACCACACACATGGCGAGCTATACACACAACCACACACATGACGAGCTATACACACAACCACACACATGACGAGCTATACACACAACCACACACATGACGAGCTATACAAACAACCGCACACATGACGAGCTATACACAACCGCACACATGACGAGCTATACACACAACCACACACATGACGAGCTATACACACAACCACACACATGACGAGCTATACACACAACCACACACATGACGAGCTATACACACAACCACACACATGACGAGCTATACACACAACCACACACATGACGAGCTATACACACAACCGCACGCATGACGAGCTATACACACAACCACACGCATGACGAGCTATACACACAACCGCACACATGACGAGCTATACACACAACCACACACATGACGAGCTATACACACAACCACACACATGACGAGCTATACACACAACCACACATATGACGAGCTATACACACAACCACACACATGACGAGCTATACAGACAACCACACACATGACGAGCTATACAAACAACCGCACACATGACGAGCTATACACACAACCACACACATGACGAGCTATACACACAACCGCACACATGACGAGCTATACACACAACCACACACATGACGAGCTATACACACAACCACACACATGACGAGCTATACACACAACCACACACATGACGAGCTATACACACAACCACACACATGACGAGCTATACACACAACCACACACATGACGAGCTATACACACAACCACACACATGACGAGCTATACACACAACCGCACGCATGACGAGCTATACACACAACCGCACGCATGACGAGCTATACACACATCCGCACACATGACGAGCTATACACACAACCACACACATGACGAGCTATACACACAACCACACACATGACGAGCTATACACACAACCACACACATGACGAGCTATACACACAACCACACACATGACGAGCTATACACACAGCCACACACATGACGAGCTATACAAACAACCGCACACATGACGAGCTATACACACAACCACACACATGACGAGCTATACACACAACCACACACATGACGAGCTATACACACAACCACACACACGACGAGCTATACACACAACCGCACACATGACGAGCTATACACACAACCACACACATGACGAGCTATACACACAACCGCACACATGACGAGCTATACACACAACCACAGACAGGCAAATAATCTTCCTTTTCGATCCTTATGGCACATGGACCCACCACTGGAACTGGGTCTGGTAAGAATCCTGCAGCAAGGACTCACATGTTCTCTGTAGCAGTTTTCGCCTCGTACAACATGCCAGTGTCAGCAGTAGATATATTATTTTTTTGTCTTATCAGTGACCCCCTGGTACCACATGGGACTATATATATATATATATATATATATATATATATATATATATATATATATATATATATAGATATATATATATATATATATATATATATATATATATATATATATATATATATATATACTGAAGCACATTCAAAACGCACCACCTGTATAATCCAAGAACAGAGTGTGAAATGTAAATATAAGTGTGTACAAGTTTACATATTTGGAATCTTTATTCATTTTCCTATGAATCCATGCTGGTCATTAATTTGTACATTTGATTGTTATGAAATTCATTGCATTCTGTGCAGGCAAGGGAGAAAACCAAAAATACAAAAAAATGCACGTGCGTTATCCTGCCGGAGAAGCTGCAAGTCTGGATAAATTGTGAACGCAGGAGCAACCAGTGCATCCAGAACCTCATCTCGATATGTCACAGCATTAACACTTCCACGGAAGACGTGAAGAGGCAAGCGATGGTGAAAACTGAATCCTCCCCAAATGTGAATACTGCCACCTCGAAATCGGTTGACACAGCAATCTGCAAAGCGCTCTTCACACCGTCGCTAAATCCGCATACGTCCATCTGCAAAGGATATGTTGAATCTGCTCTCTTCTGTGAATAGGACAGCATTCCACTGCAGTCTAGTCCATCTGATATGTTGCTCTGCCCATTGCAGGCGCTGCTAACGATGTCTGTGAGTCAAGTTTGGCCCAACATAAGGTCGTCTTGCAGTAAGGCCTGTATCTCTGAGTCGTCGTATGACTGTCATTCGAGAGACTTGCCCATGTCTACCCACTATTGCTCTTGCTGTTTGACTTGCCGGGAGAGTCAATTCCTTAGGTGATTCAGCACAATATGACGATCTTGCGCAGGGGTAGTAACTCGTGGTTGGCCACTCCGAAGTCTATCCCGGGCACTGCCAGTGGTTCCGTAACGTTCATTGAGACGTACAATAGTGCTGTGGTGGCAATTCATCCTTCTGGCAATGGCCCGCGAGCTCATTCCGGTCTCCAACATACCAATGGCTCGTTGGCGGTCGGTTTCAGATAGTCGTGGCATTTCAAGCACATGTACTGGGTGTTTTGTCTCAACGGCCTTTTTATACCGAGTATACTGCCACAACGCGTACACATTTTCAGGGTCATAGCTGTTGAGAATCGTATTGCACGTGTAACTTTCATCGTTTTCATGTAGTCTGTACACACACCCATGGGTTGAATTTTGCACTTTCCATTCCAGCAGCCATTCGCTCTCTACCTCATGGCAAACACGGGGAAAATCCATTCCCACACTTTTTTTTGCCAGCTTCTCGGCATCAGTATATATAATAGTGGTGCGTTTTTAATGTGCTTCAGTATATATATATATATATATATATATATATATATATATATATATATATATATATATATATATATATATATATATATATATATATATATATATATATATATATATATACTTGTCACAAGTATGGAAAACTAAGAGCCAGGGATTCAGACCTCCAGGACGACCCAGAGTCCGCTGGGAGGACAATATTAGACGTCTCTGAAGGACCCAGGACTAGATTGGAACCAGGCCAGGAGGAAGACAGCCGATAGGATAGTATGGCGCTTTCTCTGGCAAACCTCAACACCCCAGGGTAGAAGAAGAATGACTAAGTAAGTATATTAAGACACAGAAGAAAAAAAACATTACTAGCTAATAAGATGTAAATCTAAACACAAATAAAAACACAGGGTGTCTAGGATAGAAACGATGCAAAGATTGAGTAACAAATGTGGGATTAAGACAAGTAGAGCAAAGACAACACAAAATAAACACAACCTGGTGGCTTAATGCTGTGATAGAAACATAACCTAACAGACAGAATGTCAAAAACAACCCACAGGTATTGAGTCATTATTTCTACTAGCTATAACACAGACAAAAACATCAACTGTAATAACAACAAAATGAAAATATGTAAACAAATATTATTACCACAGAAGGCAGAGATGGAGAGTGAGAGAGAGAGAGGGAGAGAAAAAAGAGAGACAGCGATAGTACGAACGAACGAACGAACTTTATTTTCAAAGGGTTGAGAAATTGGGAACGCAGTCCCGTCTGACATTCTGCCCTTCCTTTCTCTCGTCTTTTATACTGATTTCATTTATTCTCACATACATTTTACCCATCAATGTAAAAGAATTCAACGTTCTAAAGGTCAAATAATAGCATACTCACATTCACAGTATCTAATTATAAACATGAAATAAAATATGTTGAAAAGTACAAACATCATCATTAAACCTACATTCGATATTATATCATTTGTTCGGAAAAATAATCACATCAAGGGGGGGGGGGGCGGGGGGGGCGGGTGGAGGGGGGGGGGGGGGGGGGGGGGGGGGGGGGGGGGGGAGGGGGGGGGGCGCGGGGGGGGGCGGGGGCGGGGGGGGGCGGCGGGGGCGGGGGGGGGGGCGGGGGGGGGGGGGGGGGGGGGGAGTGGGGGGGGGGGGGGGGAGAGAGGGAGGGGGGAGGGGGGGGGGGGGGGGGGGGGGGGGGGGGGGGGGGTGGGGGGGGGGAGAGATAATCAGAACTCATAAAGTATTCGAAAAGTCTACGATTGTATGAATAGGGACTGAGGTTGTTATTTTTTAGATAATGTGGAAGATAGTTCCAAAGATGAGCAGCAGAGTAAGCTATGCTTTTCTTGAATAAATCAAGCCTAGGCTTGGGCACTTGTATTTTGTTAAGGCGTTGACTGCGTCTTTCATTGTATTTGAACATTGGCCACAGATATGTAGGAGCATTCTGTGACAGGATTTTGTGAACAAATTTAGCTTTGTTGAACAGAAAGCGCTTTCTTAGAGGCAGTATTTTGAGATCTTTATATAGATCTACACACTGTGTTTGGCAGTTGCAGAAACTAGACGCACTGCACGCTTTTGTAGTGAATGGAGTCTTTTTGTGTTGGACATAGAACAAACATCCCAGATTGTGGATCAATTGTTAAGGTTTGTTTGTATGTGAGATATATAGAACAATTTCCGTGCTTCTTCATCTAGGAAATGTTTGATTTTAGCTAACTGGTAAACTTTCTGTGCCGTTTGCTTGGTCAGTGCATGTACATGTGAGTTCCAATTTAGATGCTGGTCAACGACTATTCCTAGAGTTTTATGTTCATTAACGTTTTCAGCTGGTGAGGTACCAATGTATATCTGAAGTGAAGTTTTCTCTGAATTTTGTAATTTTTGTCTAGTTGATATTAACATGCATTTTGTTTTAATTATATTTATTAGCATGCGATTTCCGATGCTCCACTTAATCAGATTATCTGTATCTTTTTGTAACGATAGTTCGAGTGTGTTGCAACTTGTATCACTCGTGTAGACAGTACAGTCATCAGCAAATAGGTCACAGGATGCGTGCTCGACGTGTAGTGGAAGGTCATTAATGTATATGGCAAAAAGTAGAGGCCCAAGAATAGAGCCCTGAGGAACGCCGGTATTTATTACGGTTGGGTTTGAGCAAGAGTTATTGTAAGAAACTACATGTTTTCTGTCTGACAGGAATGATTTAATTATCGTCACTAGTTGAAGGTTTACTTTTGATGTTTCTAGTTTTCTAATTAAAATAGCGTGATCTATCATATCAAATGCTTTTTTTAAAGTCTACAAAAACTGCCCCACATATGTTATCGTTATTAATATTTAAGTGCCAGTTGTCAATCATCTTAGTTAGAGCTGTGTGACATGAATGTTTAGGTCGAAACCCCGACTGACTATCAATTAGCAAGCCGTTGTTAACTAGGTGTTGTAGTGTTATTTTATGTATGTGTTTTTCTAGTGGTTTGGATAGCGATGATATTCAGGAGATTGGCCTACAGTTACCATGGTTATTATTGTCGGAAGAGCCAGGTTTTAAGAGAGGATATACCTTAGCGACTTTAAAGTGCCACGGAAAGTAACTCCTTGCGATACATTGATTGTATATGTATCTAAGCGAATCACTAATAGCTGGAGCCGCATAACGCAGTATTCAATTACTGACTCCGTCAAGTCCTGATGAGTTATTATCTTTAAGGCCTAGAAGATAGTTATACACTTCATTAACTGTCATAAACGGAATGTTGAATGGGATTGTGTTGGTACATTTGTTCTCACAAAATACTGACAGCCTCCTTAAGTCACAAGGTGAATTTGGTATTGTAGATTTAAGACTGTTTATTTCTGCCTGAAGGTAATTGCTGAAGTCTGTGCAAGTAAATGAAGTATTAGGGGTTGACGAGACTGTCAGATTTCGCTTGTTCGTTAAAGTGTTGATTGCTTTCCATATATATCTTTACTGTTTGTTTTGTTCTGAACTAAATTATAGAAAGAGAGAATGAGAAAGTAAGAGGGAGAGAGAAAAGATAGAGGGAGAGAAAAAAGAGAGACAAAGATAAGAGAGAATGAGAAAGACAGAGGGAGAGAGAAAAGAGAAATGGAGAAAAAGAGGGATAGAGAGAGAGAGAGAGAGAGAGAGAGAGAGAGAGAGAGAGATGTGGAGAGAGAAAGAAAGAGGAAAAGAGAAAAAAAGAGGGAGAAAAAAAAAGAGAGACAGACTGAGAGATATCTTAGTTCAAGTCAGATATAATAAATAAAACATAAGGGAAACATCAAACACATAAAGGTATGTTTCAGGCACTCGTGACAAATAAAGAAGTAGAAAACTAGACAAAGGAAACATCAACTTGGTCACGAGGACACGGTCATTAAAAAAAAAAAAAAAGAAGGAACGTTGTGACTGTGTGGTCGTCGTCGCCATGACAGAACAGGGTAAACATGCTAAGTCTTACAGCAGATACCGCCGTATGGAAGGCACGTATTAGAGACCTCAACTGGATTTCAGCTTTATGAATCAGTGTGACTAGTTCCCCTCCTCGCTAATGCTTACCTAACGCAAGAGCAGATTCAGGGACCCATTTACAGCTGGGTTGACATGAAAGTGAAGCTAACAAGCTTGGAACCCTGTAACTCTGCTTGAACGCTCCACAGAACAGGCAGACTTGCATAAATTATATGTTTAAACTAATCACAATCAACATGGCTACAATAATACAATAACAACTGATGTTACAACGTCAAATATCTTACATTAGTTACACATAAGTGACAAAATACGAATCTTACTTATCCGGGTAGTCAGTCACAGATAACATAAGCAGACGAAATACGAATCTTACTTATCCGGGTAGTCAGTCACAGACTAGCTAAGCTGACAAAATTCGAATCTTACTTATCTGGGCAGTCAGCCACAGACAAGCTAAGCTGACAAAATACGAATGTTACTTATCCGGGTAGTCAGTCACAGACTAGCTAAGCTGACTAAACTCGAATCTTACTTATTCGGGTAGTCAGTTACAGATAACATAAGCAGACGAAATATGAATCTTACTTATCCGGGTAGTCAGTCACAGACTAGCTAAGCTGACAAAATTCGAATCTTACTTATCCGGGTAGTCAGTCACAGACTAACTAAGCAGACGAAATGCGAATCTTACTTATCCGGGTAGTCAGTCACAGACTAGCTAAGCTGACAAAACTCGAATCTTACTTATCCGGGTAGTCAGTCACAGATAACATAAGCAGACGAAATATGAATCTTACTTATCCGGGTAGTCAGTCACAGACTAGCTAAGCTGACAAAATTCGAATCTTACTTATCCGGGTAGTCAGTCACAGACAACCTAAGCAGACGAAATACGAATCTTACTTATCCGGGTAGTCAGTCACAGACTAGCTAAGCTGACAAAATACGAATCTTACTTATCCGGGTAGTCAGTCACAGACACGCTAAGCTGACAAAATACGAATCTTACTTATTCGAGTAGTCAGTCATAGACAAGCTAAGCAGATAAAATCAACATGAAAGAACTGTTTGACCTTGTAGCGCCTTCTTTCCGACACGTGCAAGGACAGTTATTGCAAACATCTGAAAGAAGCAGCCACCGGTTACTGAACAAGTTAGCGATAACTGGTCAAACTAACGTCAAACGTTAAAAAGGGGCTTGAGTAGACATGATTACGATAAGGAAAGAAACCTCATTGTCCCTGTAACGGGACATCGGCCGTTGACCCCACAGAGAGGAAATACTAGACAGTCTGACATACAGCACACGAAATGTTGCCCGTTTATTTACTAGGAATCTCTGATGAGACAAAGATGCAATAAGACTACCGCTCTTCAGGCATGTCGTACAAGGCCACTAATATGAGGGTTGTGCATGGGATTGTTACAGAAACCACTGCTACAAACGCAAATGAATGCTTGATTGAGGCTTCCTGCACGGAGAAAAGCTGTAACGGTGGCCCCATGCTCCATAGGAAGCGAAAGGGAAAATGATGATGCTAATACTACATGTCAACAACAGAAGTGATAACCAGCACCCGGACGGAAAGATGTGGACACAACAGTCGCCTACTCCAGCCAGTATGCCATTTGAACGATAAGAAGGGCAGGGAGATCACGGGGGGATTTCTGGGGCTAATCAGATGTCCTAATAATTACAACACTTCAAAGTGCCCACCATTAATCACGATTAAGATTGGCTTTCTCAGCGGCGTGGTTCAGTCGAAGGCGTGTCAGTAGTGCGTAGCTTGCCCTATAATTAGCCATCCTCTTACTCAACATCTAATCTCATTGCCAAATCTCATTGCTGGCACCTAATCTATTCAGGCAGACAATGGCTGTCTAAATGGCTCATCTCTTTAAATATTCCAACATTGGCCAGATTCATACTTCGCTCTATTCACGTTCTCAGACGGCGTCAAACACTTAACTAGTTTCCGAGTCAAATGTATTCATGTAGCGTCTTGTCTTTCATTTAACCAAGCAGTTGGCTTTTTTCCTGTGACCTTCTCATCTTCCGTCACCCCGCTGACAATACGTTGATAAAAGTTTCTAGATATTTCTTTTAGAATCGAAACTGATGAGTCTAGAGTCAAATTTGTTTGATTAATTACCCAACATTCTCTCGAGAACTTCCTCTTTTCAGCAACTTTACGTCGACAAATGAGCTTCTCGCAAATTATCGTCCCTGATTATTTTCATCACGTCGAGCAACACAAAACAAGGTGGAGGAGTCAATCTTCAAGCTGCACAATGACAGTAGAATGTACGGACCAAGAGTGACAAACTCCGATCATCAGAAATGACAAATGGCAAACAAAAATGAAACTGCTTTTCAAATAGTGAACAGTCCTATTGACGCTAATGTCGGCAATGGAGAAAAAGTGACTTCTGCTTATTCAGGCATGAATGAAGACAAAAAAAAAGCAAGGGACGCCACATAAGGGACCGTAAACCGGAATTATCCTCTTAGTGACAAAAGCCCAGGCCCTTTAGACGGCACGCGCCGTTCACGCCTAATCCTTTCGTCATTCAACGTATATTTTTATTTTATTGTAAACGCCAAGAAACGAGGTAACAACACACAAAAAAACTGAATCGGAATCAGTTCGCCATGCCGGCATCTTCCGACCTCAGAAATGATGTAAACACCCTTTTCTTATCTCTCATATCCACGTTTATTAAACTTTAGTTTCATAAATAAACTTTTTTTTTTACGTTAGGCTGAATGTTATGTCTGTTATATACGAGTAAGGCACCCGTCAAAATATGGCGAAAAATAATTATGATGTTCTTTTTTTCTGTCGCAGGTCCTCATGACGGTACTAATTCACATGTGGTTATTTATCTGGATGGAGTGGTTATGAAGCAAGACGTCAAAAATGTCATAGGGGAGAGGTGAAAACAACCCACTGCACTGAAATCTGACTATTAATTAACAGATGTTTTATCACAACGTGTTATGTAAATGTAAGAATATTGTTTAAAATTTTGCCTTGGCTGTTATTAAAATACACAAAGCAAAATAAAATTTACTATTACTCGAAATCCTTAATGAAGGCAGTATCGACTTGAGCGACTAACTCGGCCAAGTTACTGCACAAGTAACGAACTCCCTTCATTATCCACTCCTAAATATAAATATAAGATACTTAATCATGCTCACCAAGAAATGCAACAATAAAAAAGGGGAAATTCCAAGACATTGTGTCCAGAATACAAAATCCGTCATTAATAAAGATTGAAACAAAATGTGGGTCGATTCAACATGCGCGCACATCAGTTCCCCGTCCGAAAAAATGCGCCATGAAAAAGACTGCAACTTTGGTCGGAAACGATGTATCACAATAACATGAGGGAAGTATAAGACAACTCCTAATGAGTCCATGTTACTGGACACAAGTGTGACGAGAGTACTGAGATTCTGTCTTTCAAATGGCCCATGTCTTTTTCTCCTTGCATTTAGTTCACTATTTTTGGAGGGATTACAGAAAAATCCTTCTCCATGTTTCTTCTCCTTCTATTAATTACTTTTTTTCAAGATGAGATCACGATGGAGTTTGATCTATGTGTTTAGAATGGGGGTGTAGGGAATTAGACAGTATTTTTCTAGAAGAAAGATTATAGATGCTAGATCAGGATTTGCACCAGTGTCCTTTTTTTTTAAAAGATATTGCGTGGCCATATACGCATTTTTCGGGAGTTAAATTATTTGCGGCCATTTTTGCTTCATTTCCGCAGTTTAGGGCTAGGCTTAATCTCGTTTCTTTGTCTAAAACCCATGCACGTTACATCAGAACGATCTAAGGTTCTGATTGGCTGAGAGCTAACTGCAGTTGAAATGCAGAGCTCTCATTGGCTTTAGAACCACGCCACGCATATGACGTCATGAAGTCGGCGCGTGGGGGTCTTGATTATAAAAAGGCCTATATTTCATAGCTTCTTTCTCTTTTAATGAAAAAATTGCCGAGCTGGGTGCCAGAAGCAAATTGTCGATTGCCTTCAGTTGGACATTCGAGATTTGGTAAGCATGAATTTTTGCGTGAGTACTTTATTTAATTTTTCTAGTCCTAGCCGATCATTTAAGTTTCTTGGGAAGTTTTAGTTTAACGTTAATTCTCATCGGCAGAGCCATCAAATACGATCTTAGTGATAGACTTGGGAAACTTTATAGGTCCATTTAATTCCTTGTTGAAGGAATAGCGGCATGGTTTAAAAGTTGAGATATCACCGCTTTGTATTATTGCAAAGTCGGTCGGGAGAGAAACTCGCATCTGCGAATCATATGTATTTACAGAATAGTCGGGAGCGTGTGTAATGTGTATTTTTATTTGTGATTTTAGTGAGAGTATTGATGCTCGCTATTTATATAGTTACGCATATATCTGTGGACGGAAGTGATAGAGGTATTAATTGGAGCACGTGTGTGCTATCAGTAATGAATATGTATGCAGGAGCGCGTGGTTGAAAAACTGCGGCACCACGTGGCTGAACTACGGGGTTTTCAATTTAATAATCGGGGGTTATGTATAACTTTTGACGGCAGGTAGATGCTAGCGTAAACAGGATTATATGTTATTGATTGTGCATTATTGTTCTGTGAATTCAGAAGATGGGAGAAGTAATTTTAAAGGGAATTATTTTGTATTACATTTTGAATGTGATTACTATTATTGACGGGAATTTTAGGAATTCCTAGAGAGGGCTAGTT
Organism: Oreohelix idahoensis; assembly: GCA_024509875.1. Taxonomy (NCBI): domain Eukaryota; kingdom Metazoa; phylum Mollusca; class Gastropoda; order Stylommatophora; family Oreohelicidae; genus Oreohelix; species Oreohelix idahoensis. The sequence continues at coordinate 279,634 of JAMPIV010012898.1, forward strand.
TTAGTTGTGTTAAACATTACGGCATTAGTGTCAGCGTAAGAAGTAGGCCACAGTACGTCTGCCCAGACGGGCCAGTGAAAATATTGTTGTTGCTCGGAGTTAGTCATGCAGAACAAGCGATCTGGGTTAGCCAATGTTTACTTTGTAGGCTCAGGTAGAGAGGGGAGTTACGTGGTGAAGAGTAAGGAAGTTAATTGTTATTTGAAATGTATTATTATGGTTTGTTTAGCTGTTGTTTTGTTTTGTCTAAAACAGCAGGTACCGGTTTTGTGGGAATGAGAGCGGAATTTTGAGACCACAAAATTTCTCCCACGGCAAAGTTGGGGCATTCGCAGAACCGCAAGGGTTTTACGTTAGTTGCCAGTAGTGGAAGGAGAGGAAGAAAATACGTTTTCCCAGCCAGGGGAAGACATTTTCCAGCGAATAGGATTTTTGTGGATAAATCCTGAGCTCTGACGCTCGTTACACACGCAGATTTGGCAGGCTGCCGCGTTGTGGTAATTTTATGTTCGCTTCTTCACGGCCATAATAAAGCCGACGGCCCAGTTATAGGTACTCGGGCAGGTAATTTCAGAGTGGTAGAAGTCCGCTACAGTTCCAGTCCAGAATCCAGTGGGGTTCTGTTAAACCTCAGTCATCAATTCCAGAGTTAGTGGAGAGAGAGAGGGTAAACATTCTCTCTACTGAAGTCAGCACAGATAGGCAGAACTGTTAGTTTTGGTGAATCATAGCAGAGGACAGCTGCTGAAGTTTAGAGGTGCAGTTAGTTGTGTTCAGGAGATTCCAGGATAGGCTGTGTAGAACCGAAGTCTGTGCAGAGATTGTGTAGTCACTTCGCCGTCGTTCCAGCTATCAGTGGACTTAGAGTTAGAGTTAGAATTTAGAACAGCTAGTTTGGAGTGTAGGCGACATCAAGTGCAGTATAGTTCATTTCAGTTAACCTTACCTTCTTTCTCCATACAGGTTGCAATTGTGGGAGAAGGGTTGGGGTTGATGCATTTTTAACTGTGCTTGATTTTGTTTTCAGGTGTGCATCCTCGCACTTTATGTATATGAGTTGTTTATAGGTGTATAATAAACTTGTATAAATTGTAGCTGGCATCAGTCATTTCCTTTAGTACAGTAGCTATATGTTGTCTGTACCTTGGTGTTTGTGAATCTTAATTTAACCTTATCCCCGTAGGGTAGTTAGAGGTGGTTCGTGGCCATAGCAATTTAAACGTCCGAAGTGGCGAGGAAAGAATCAACCTCGGTTCTCAACCTCGGAGCCAATGGTCTCAACTTTCACATTTTGCACTATATTTCTATCTGAATCTATCATTTCAGTCTTTCTTCTTACTATTGTCTTGTCACTATATGTAGACAGTCTCTAGTCCTAAATCCATTTCGTGACAACAAGACATAACACATACTGCGGGTCTTCATTATTTCATGAAGTGCAGTATTTCCTGTTTTTGTCTGCTGTCTTTTTTTAAAAGCAAAGCCTCGTGTGTGTGTATTTTTTTTTTCTTTAATGACTGAAGTATGCAAATCTTTTTTTATGCCTCTTTCCATTTTAACTGAGAGCACATGGAATTGGAGAGAGAGAGAGAGAGAGAGAGAGAGAGAGAGAGAGAGAGAGAGAGAGAGAGAGAGAGAGAGAGAGAGAGAGAGAGAGAGAGAGAGAGAACGAACGACCTTTATTTTCAAAGGGTTGAGAATTGGGCACGCAGGCCCGTCTGACATTCTGCCCTTCCTTTCTCTCGTCTTTTATACTGATTTCATTTATTCTCACATACATTTTACCCATCAATTCAAGGAATTCAACGTTATAAAGGTAAAATAATAGCATACTCACATTCACAGTATCTAATTATAAACATGAAATAAGAGAGAGAGAGAGAGAGAGAGAGAGAGAGAGATGTATAAAAGGGAGACAGTGAACAAATTGTAACGGATGGCACAGGACTGGAAGATCTGGCATGACTTTACCGACATCCTATGCTACACGTGAAGCTGGAGGGAGTGATGATAGTAAACCTCTACATTCTACAATTTAAAACGCCAGACTCAAAGGTAGTTGATCTTTATATTTGTACATACGCCTCTAATATAACCCAGAGACCTTCTGCCTAGATTGGCGTCTGCCAAGAAAGACAGAAAGAAAAGAAAGAACGAAAGAAAGAAAGGAAAAGAAAAGAAAGAAAGAAATCCATCATGTCCCAAGAATTGTATGTCCTTGGTGCGTCTTCGTTAAAGTCTGCTGGTAACTATCAACGCTCATGTCTCTCTGTTCATTTCAATTCCATATTACCCACCCCCACTATATGGCCCGCCCTCTTTTTCTCATACCCCACGGGTTCATTGTAAAAAAAAAAATGGCTATGACTAGAGACAAATTTCACATTGTTCTATCTACTACTCATTTTAAAGCTTCTTATTGCTAGTATACACGATCCACTCTGCTCGATCTCAAATAACGAAGGAATCTTAGGCGTGTGAGTGCTAAATAAATAAATAAAGATAAATAGCGGGCACCCGTAAGACAGAAAGGAGGACATCAGACAACAGAAAAGAAATATGTCATAAGCTTACCGGAAAATCGAACCAGGCACCACCCAAATGGCGCCGTCGCCTCGCTGCGAGAATGAGCCGTGACAGGACATACAGCCAATTTAGCACAATAAATGTATCATAAGAGGTTTCCTGATCTCTGAAGTTCTTGTAAAACAGTGTTTCTTAACCTGTGGTCCACGGACCCCTTGTGGGTTCATGAATGGATTCTAGGCTGCCCGTATACATAACCTCAAATTTAGAATATAAAATTTGTAATTATGGTTGTATGTACATTTGTTCCTAGAAGGGACCCACAGCCTTAATGAGACAATCAAAGGGGCCCATATCCTTCATCAGACAATCAAAGGGACCCACACCCTTCATCAGATAATCAAAGGGGCCCATATCCTTCATCAGACAATCAAAGGGATCCACATCTTTCATCAGATAATCAAAGTGGTCCACGCCTTCATCGGACAGTCAGTGGTCCATGGCACACAAATAAAAGTGTAAGACACCACACAGGAGTTTCCTCGTGCTTTGTCAGTTTCTCATTACCTATCTATACTTTTGGTGTCTTGCAACTGCGGCTGAAGAAAGGTATACCCCGAAACGTTCCGTGATTCTAGTCTTTGCTCATTTGTAAAACTGAAAAAGGAACCCGTTACACGCCCATTGAGGCATATTGGGAATATGGTGTTAGGCCCATATTATCTTGACCGTCGGCACACGAGGGGTGATGTGGTCGGCATCACGCCGGCCGCCTTAACCTTCCCAGAGTTGCTCTGGTACCCATTTGGGGCTGGGTCGACCCAGGAGCCGTTTGTGGCCTAAAAAATTCCCGCCTCATCTGGGGATCGAACCATAGACCACTGCGCTAGGAAGCCAGTGCACTAACCACTGTGCTACCGCGGCTCCTATTTGTAAAACTGATTTAATACTAATTTTTATTTATTTATTTCTTTTCACTTTAAGAGTGTCTACATACGATATACTTTTATCTCATCAACTGTTATTTGCATGTTGTCGCCTTAGTAATGTTTTATCCCGTCTCCACTTCAGCTTGTTTTGAGAACACAGTGGTCAAAGTTTTTGAGTTACTAGTTGAAAAGAAGGAGATACCACAATAAAATGACATTTTGCATGACGATGTCAACTGTTAACTGTAAGATATCGTGTAGGATGATAGATTAAACTATTTGATGTCGACCTATGACCTCAGGTCAATTGTGGCCAAATGTGGAGATGGAATTAAGCAGTAGGCTTACTAAGGCGACGACGTGTAAAGAATGTTGGTTATTCCGAGGAGTAGTAGAAATTACAGCGCTAAACTAAGCTATGCTAAACTAAGCTATGCTAAGCTAAACTAAACTAAGCTATGCTAAACTAAACTATGCTAAGCTAAGCTAAACTAAGCTATGCAAAGCTAAGCTATGCTAAACTAAGCTAAACTAAACTAAGCTATGCTAAACTAAGCTATACTAAACACGGCTTCTTCAACGCAGAAAAAGACCCGCTGGTCTCTCGCGGCAAAGGTACTGGGTTCGGTTCACAGTATCGACGCGCTCAAGTCTACCCAGCTGTAAATGGGTACCTCACTTTGCTCTTGAGTTAAGGAAGAAAAAGGCAGCGAGGAAGGGCGCTGGTTACCCCATCTCTCGATGCTGGACCTATTTATTATAGTAATGTCTCTCTAACACTTCACTCCCCCACGGAAGTATCTGCCTACTTTACCTTTTTATTACATAAGACCTTCTCCGTACAATAAGTTTAGCTACGTATTTTAGTGTTTACAGTATGAAGAAAATTGTATGCTGACCTCCATCTACAGTCGTTCCCCCCGATCGTTATTTCTGCACTCCCGACCCCCATGTTCTCCTACTCTCCCTCTCCTCAATGTTCTATGTGACAGAATCAAGTGTAACGGATAACCCTCCGGGTCTGAGGACCCCTGACGGGTGCAGGAAATGACAAGAGACAGCAGCCTGGTCCCCGCGCAGATCCGGAGCTGCGCACGTCCAAAACACCTGACAACACTCCAAGGCAGCTAAAGGCTAGAATTATGGAGACTGCAGAAACAAGAGTCAAAGACGCTGGGGGGAGGGGGGTGGCCTCCCGTCTCTGGGAGCGTCGTTTGTAGTTACATTCATAGCAAAGTGCAGAATATCAAGTCGGAAACAATATCTTTTTTTGAAAACTGAACTCCGCGATCTCGCAGCTCTGAATACTGAAAAGTGCTGTCATCTAGAACGATAGAGATAACAATAGTTGTGGTCTGAAATATCTGTCAAGTCACAGAATCTATCTGACAGGAAATCAAGATTTTGCCTGTTCCACCTCAGCCATAAACTCCGCAAAACGAGTACTCCTGGGTCCACTGCTGCAGCTTAGCTCTACGCTTACCGTGGTGGTTACTGCTGCAGTTTCTTTGACATGATGAGGCTGCTAGCCTCAATCTTATCTTCGTGGCATCTGTTTTGCTTGAAGGGAAATGTGGGATTATTCTGACTTAACCTCTTCGGGAACTTCCAGGAACCACACGATATACACGGAATAAGCTTGAACAGAAAAGGTATCAGAAATACAAACAATTGAAAGAAACTCTCAACAACCGAGCTTCAATTATTGGCTGCAACTTTGCAGCCAATGCCAGTCATTGATTCACACCGATGTATTGATCTGAATGTTTAAACATCTTTGTGAAGATCTTTCCAAGTGTATGTAATTTTCGTTTTAAACGGTTAATTCCACCTTTTTTTTTCTTCAACTTGTTATATTCCTAATTTGCTGAACATTTTTTTAATTCTTTTCTTTTCTTTCTGAAGCTACAAATACCTTGTCCTTGCTAACTTCTATGTTTTGACCCACACAGATATCTGACATTCCTTATTCACCTTTTATTAACGGAATCTTCCTTTACCATCTATTGCGCACTTATCATTCACCTTTTAATACGCACTTATCATTCACCTTCTAATACGCACTTATCATTCACCTTCTAATACGCACTTATCATTTCAACCACTTCACGATTAGAAAAGTCTCACCTTTCACACCTTTTATTGGAGATGGAGCAAGAATAATTAATAATTGTAAGACATTGTCGTGGAATATTCTAATCCACATATATAAATTATCAAGTAAATATAAAGCCTAATAAATACATATAATAAATAAAGGAAGAAGAATGGTAAAGAACAGTGCTGTCACAATGACCGTACTCGAAATCCCCTTTGTTTTATGCTTCGTCTGCAAACTGTAACGTTTCCACGTTAAATATAGGCCTTCTGCAACATACACGCGTTTCCCAAACACACAATAAAATGTGCTGCCTTTCTAAGAAAAACCTTGAAATATGCAAGTTGACCTAAATTTTAAATTCCATTCATGTCTTTTTCTACACTATGTTACCAAAAACAAAAGACAGATGGACTAAAGGATAGCGAGAAGAGAGAGGGGCGAATAAAGCCGAACGCATGCAACACGCTTCGCGCGATACACAAATGCTGCCATCACGCGTGTAAGACTACATGCACTAATTTTTTTTTTCAGACGGACAGTGATAAATTCACTACCCTTCCCAGAGTTAGGTTTTAAAATCACAAAAAAACGCTTATTAGGAAAGATAACAATAGATGGGTTTACGGTTGAAAACATAACAGTACCCAGACAGCACATCTTCGAAACAGGAGGTAGAAATTGCATATTTTGAACGCAGCCACGTAGCTCTTTTAAATTTGGATATTTGGGTTCCTTAGGGTTTGCTGACAAAGAATATGTAAAACGTTAGGCAAATAGTCTAGGAATTAACAAGTTATAACCAAAATAAAATATTGGGGATGCCTGACAGCATGAAATCATTTCTGCTCATAAAATTTTTTTATAACATGTTTGAAAAAACCTTGCGTTACAGAAATAGCCTACCATGTAAACTCCAAATTGATTGGAGCGCAACAAATGAAAGACGAACCACGATTGGTCGGACTATAAATACTATCTTAGTTGTTAGGGAGACGTAGAAAGGTAACATTTTTTCAAACACTTGTCGAAACGTGGCCTCATTGGCTAGACTTGCTGATATACTCACTTAGGAGCGTTAGTTCGAGACCACTAGTGCAAATAAGCTTGATAAAGCGACAGTGCGTTGAAGCCAGCTCACATTTTTGCTTAAATAAAAGCCTGGAACATAAGCAGATGGGAATTTGTGCCAGTAAATGTGCCAGAATTCATTGCTAATCAACGTATCTGTGTTTATTTCCATGAAATTGTGGTAAGCTTGAACCATTCAGTATCTTTTAATGAAAATTGAATGTAAATTGTTAATTTATGCCTGTATATATATGTGTAGTTCAGTGGCAAACAAGAGATAAAGCCTATAATGCTCCAGCCTGAACAGAGGGTGTCGGAGGGAAGTAAAACGGCATGGAATGGCCAAATAGTACACTGACACCTGGATGATTGATTAGACAGAAATAATGCTGGAAGTGCAGAGGCGTGGTAACCATTAAGGAGGTAAATACTGGTATAAAGTATTTCAGATGAAGCTGACAGTTGGCCTAACGCTCTGAACTCAATGTTTGTGTTGTATTGTGTTCAGTGTAGAACTAGAGTATCAATTAGTTATGAAGTAGAAGGTATATCCTTCTTGTTTTCAGGGACCGTGGTCTTGATGGTACTGAGCAGCACCTGGTCAGAGCTTTGCTGAATCCAGAGTCGGACAGCATACTCCTTGGTCCATTTAGCTATCAGTGAGGTGTCTCCAGAGCCCAGAGGAGAATTCGAGCAGAGGAGTCCTTTCCTGCCGCCATCACTCAAGATAAGCTGTTTGGCCAGCTGAGCTCAACATTATGTCCCCTCATCTTGAAATGACTTTATAAAAATAACATTCAGAGGGGGATTTAATTGTATTAATATCAGGAACTGAGAACATCTCCAATACTAGTTTCCTTAAGACAAACTATTGAAGTCATGATGACACATACCAACAGAGCTTGAACAAAACAAAACCAGTATTACCTCATTTTACTACTACACAACTGACACACATAGGATATTTTTAATAATATATGTCACTACAATATTCATATTAATCCATTCTGTACATAACTTGTAATGAAAATTGATTGTGATTCCTGGTTCCTTTGTAATTGAATCAGGACACATATTCATTCATATCAGCAATGAATACATATTGTTATTTGAAAAGTTATCAGTGACTCCTTAAGATATCCTTTAGAGTGTTATATGTATGTGAGTGTCCCAGTGTTGTCAAGTATAGTGGAATAAATTAAATTGTTTATCTGTCTGTTGTTGTTTTGACTTACACTTCATCCTACACATACCCTAGACACATAACGTAGTCATCACACTATTGCAGAATAATTCTGACTGAGATATATAGATATGTGGTAGCAAGTAAGGTTATCTATAATACACTACTCTTAATAGATATAGATACCTTCACAGCTGATCTCAGTCAGTACACTAAGTCCCCTATAAATATTTATAACATCCCACTTCACCACAGACATAAGTGAATGTAAGGCAATAAACTCCTATCTCCTTCGGTTGCTCATTTCGCCTACGGACAGAAAGACAAACTCGTTACGCCTCTGCTTGAGCAAAGAACTTAAGTGAACGACGGCTTGCACACAAAAAAAAAAAAAAAAAAAAAGCTTTAATAAAAGGAGCAGTGAAGAATAAAAATCAAGGTATCACTTGTCCCAAAGTCTCCAAGTCCTGAGTAGTTCGTTAGTCCTAACAACAGACTTAACAGCCCAAGTTCTTCATTCGCAGGACAACAAAAGAAACAAAGACAAAAGTGACTAAAGGCTGCAGAACGCGGCTGTTGACTTAGAAGAAATGGGCAGAAAATAATTCTATACACCGCCCACTGTGGACTTCTGGGAAAAAAAGCAAGTACGCCATCTCGTGGACAGAAAGGACTGCAAGCAGGAGTTGAAGAGAATAAAATGACAAGAGGGGGCAACTCAAGCAGAATAAAGAGGAGGTAATTGTTATTAATCAAAGGTCTAGCGTGAGGTGAGGATAACCAAATACAGAAATGAGGTGCTCCGCGCGTGCAAAGTGTAACTAAAAATAAAGCACACACGAGAATGAAATGTGTCAATTTTTTTTTTTTATTGAAAGGATTAGTTCCTGTCATTTATATGAATGATTATTATTATTGTTATTACTACTACAGATTGTCCTCGACTTAACACCGTATGCGACTTACAGTCGTACTTGCGAAGTACTGTACACATATGTTTAATTACTAATTACAGTACAGGACTGTACAATACAGTAACCTTATGGTATATTGTGTGCAGTGTGTTACTTGACTGTAAACAAGGAGTACAAGTTATTCTAATATATAACAAAGTAGATATATATATATATAGGCATTCAGACATGTTACTTGTTAACATAGCCTTATATGGGGCTGGAACCTGATCATGTAAAATAAATTGTTACAAACACCACCACTGCAAGATTGTGTGCAGGTTCATCAAGGACCATCTACAGAGGTGGCTCCATGCTCCACAAGGAACGAAACAAATTGTTATTGTCAGCTCTGAGAGAAGCACGCCGAGAGTTGGTGTTCCCAGATAACAAAGGGACACTGATCCCCCGTCCGCTGAAGACACTCGGCCATCAAGAGGATTTAAGCATGTCACAACATCCACCACGTGACATTTGTTTTCTCACCTTTACGCAACTCACATGCAGGTATCTTTGGGCCGGATGTGTGACATTTTCCGTGACAATGAAGTTTCCAAATAATAATATTTTCAGATTGTAAAAAAACTATAACTTATTTATACCTGGACAAAATATTTAACACCGGTCACACACACTCTATCGCCTCTCTCTTTCTCTCTCTCCTTTCTCTCCCCCTCCTCTCTCTCTCTCTCTCTCTCTCTTAAAGATAATAACTCATCAGGACTTGACGGAGTCAGTAATCGAATACTGCGTTATGCGGCTCCAGCTATTAGTGATTCGCTTACATACATATACAATCAATGTATCGCACGGAGTTACTTTCCGTGGCACTTTAAAGTCGCTAAGGTATATCCTCTCTTAAAACCTGGCTCTTCCGACAATAATAACCTTGGTAACTATAGGCCAATCTCCTTAATATCATCGCTATCCAAACCACTAGAAAAACACATACATAAAATAACACTACAACACTTAATTAACAACGGCTTGCTAATTGATAGTCAGTCGGGGTTTCGACCTAAACATTCATGTCACACAGCTCTAACTAAGATGATTAACAACTGGCACTTAAATATTAATAACGATAACATATGTGGGGCAGTTTTTGTAGACTTTAAAAAAGCATTTGATATGATAGATCACGCTATTTTAATTAGAAAACTAGAAACATCAAAAGTAAACCTTCAACTAGTGACGATAATTAAATCATTCCTGTCAGACAGAAAACATGTAGTTTCTTACAATAACTCTTGCTCAAACCCAACCGTAATAAATACCGGCGTTCCTCAGGGCTCTATTCTTGGGCCTCTACTTTTTGCCATATACATTAATGACCTTCCACTACACGTCGAGCACGCATCCTGTGACCTATTTGCTGATGACTGTACTGTCTACACGAGTGATACAAGTTGCAACACACTCGAACTATCGTTACAAAAAGATATAGACAATCTGATTAGGTGGAGCATTGGAAATCGTATGCTAATTAATATAATTAAAACAAAGTGCATGTTAATATCAACTAGACAAAAATTACAAAATTCAGAGAAAACAAAACTTCAGATCTATATTGGTACCTTACCAATTGAAAACGTTAATGAACATAAAACTCTAGGAATAGTCGTTGACCAGCATCTACACTGGAACTCACATGTTCATGCACTGACCAAGCAAACGGCACAGAAAGTTTACCAGTTAGCTAAAATCAAACATTTCCTAGATGAAGATGCACGTAAATTGTTCTATATATCTCACATACAAACAAACCTTGACTATTGCTCCACAATCTGGGATGGTTGTTCTATGTCCAACACAAAAAGACTCCATTCACTACAAAAGCGTGCAGTGCGTCTAGTTTCTGACAACTGCCAAGCACAGTGTGTAGATCTATATAAAGATCTCAAAATACTGCCTCTAAGAAAGCGCTTTCTGTTGAACAAAGCTAAATTTGTTCACAAAATCCTGTCACAGAATGCTCCAACATATCTGTGGCCAATGTTCAAATACAGTGAAAGACGCAGTCAACGCCTTAACAAAATACAAGTGCCCAAGCCTAGGCTTGACTTATTCAAGAAAAGCTTAGCTTACTCTGCTGCTCATCTCTGGAACTATCTTCCACATTATCTGAAAGATAACAACCTCAGTCCCTATTCATACAATCGTAAACTTTTCGATTACTTTATGAGTTCTGATTATCTGCCCCCCTGTCGCGAGAGACGAGTAAGTCTGCAATTAAATTCCTAAAAACTAATGGTAATATTTTGTCGGTAAATTTCTCACTGAATGAGAAGGCAGTCGGTTGTCTATACTCACTGTTGGCACAGACAATCGTTGGTCAACAGTCATGGGACATCCACCAATTTTACAAGGAATGTTGACATAACAATAGACAACGCTCGGCGTGAGCCCTTTTAAACGCAACAACATTCACCTGAAATGTTTTCACAAACACGCGGACATTACATCAACAGACTATTAGGAGGAAAGCAACGGACGTCGCGGGTGTGTTTACACAAAGCCAGTAATACCCAAGTATTATTTTGGTTAGTAATAGAACATAATGTGCAGTCGGCGACAGAAGGCCAAGTAATTTTACAATGCGTCTGGTGGTCAGTCGTTCAGACAAAATAACATTTGATTAACGGCGACGCAGTGTCTGAGCCAGGGACAACATGAAAAGAGGGAGAATATGTCATTATGTAAAAACTATTAAATGCTGCACAGACACTCAAAAGACGAACGCAGACAAGTTGTCTCGGATAAGCAAAATATGAGAGCGACCATAGCAAAATAATACAGGAAATTTTACACAGTTTGAGGACGGAATGTCTGACTTTAGGAAAACAAACGAAATTTCACATGACACAGGAAGCGAACCCGAAAAAAATCGCCCTAGGCGATTCAGACGATATATAACCCAACTAGATTCATTGCTTGGCATTGGTAAGAGAAACCATTCCGCCAACCAAAACGTGGGTTCTAGATTTCACAAGAAAGAATCAAGACATTGTGTCAGTGAAATTCGTATAGGGACACCAAGGTTAGTGTAATATATTTTGTACTTTATCATTATTATGTCTTAACTTCATTCAGATAATATATACATATTTTCCATAAATATAACACTGTAAATACCAGTCACGTTTATTATAATATTATATTTCACACTAATAAGTACAGGTTGCAATAAACGCCATGCAAAGAATTATTATATTTGTAAGATTGCACAGTTTCCAGTAACTATAACGAAGTAAATACAAGACACTTTTATGTGGCCTTTTACATTACCGGTTAAACGTGCAGTAAACACCGCACAGCCCTTTCTTATAGTGATAAGATTTCACATACAAGACACTACAGGCGTAGCATAGTTTACGGGATACTTACAAAGGGTTCATTATTTTATCCATCACAGTGGTAGAGACAGGGACCATTTGAGATACTCATCCTTAGTCTACTACGTGGTTGGCGTTAATCACAGGACAAGCTTTAGAGTAGGGCCGACCGAGATACTGCGACGACACGCATCTCACACGTAATTAACGGCAACAACCTACCAATACTCCACGGGGGTCAGAAAGGAATTTACCAGGCGGTGAAGGGTCTTTCTATCATCGACTACCCACCCAAAAAGAAAGCAGAAAATACCCAGAAGGATTGCTGCATTTCTAAATAGCTGTCCACGTGAAATTTAATGATCTGAAGTGGCAGTCGCCAACGGATGATTTTTACAACAAGTGCCTTTGAGAAATTTAATGATCTGAAGTGGCAGTCGCCAACGGATGATTTTTACAACAAGTGCCTTTGAGAAATTTAATGATCTGAAGTGGCAGTCGCCAACGGATGATTTTTTACAACAAGTGCCTTTGAGAAACTATGATCAAAAGCTGCAAGAGCAGACGGGAGATTTTGTAACCCCAGTGCCTACCAAATTTATCGAGATCCTAAATTACATGCAGTAATGGACAGATTCTCCCTGTACAATTGATGCACCAACAAATACGAATATACACACATATTTCCATCATCGTCACCACATAAGCAAAATACCAAGACAACAAAAGGACATCTGCATAACAGACGAAGTCTCACCCGCCTAACATTGTGTTCAACCTCACCCATGAATAAGACACCTCGGACGCTCGGGACAATGTCAACACAGGCATTGTGAAAGACAAAAATACAAGCCGTGGACACCTGGCGAAATCGAGTGAACCGTCCAATGTTATTGTAGGCAGACAAAGACTTGTCCATTGTGTTCAAACAACCAGAGTTTTATTGACAGTTAGCAAGAGACCAAGAAACACAAGATATCCTTTTTGTTAGTATTTAGGAGTTACTTAAATTCATCATCATCACATAGGGTAGACTTTAGATTCATTTGTGTATTTTGCATTAACTAATATCTTTCTTCACAGGGATAGTTAATGTTATTTCTAGTTGCATTTGTATCAGTGTAATTGAATGTTGTTATATTTCAGAACATTAATAAATGTTGTAGTTGTGTTTACCAACACACGTTATCACATATATAGAGAAGGAACGAAAGTGTGCGAAAGAGACATACTGTTCTTCTTCTCTTTCTCTTCTGTTCACTCAGTGTAATAGGGGAGTGGGGGCTCGTTAGTATATAGAGGGGGAGATAGAGTGGTAGGAGGTATATGTCACGAGATCCAGAATCACTGGGGCTATATGCTGGGAATTCATCCCAAAGTCTTATATTCACCTTCTCCACTCCTGCTGCTCATCTTCAACCGGGTGCCAGGCGAATCTGAGCCATTGACAAAGCCGGCACCTCACAGATAACTCTCTTTGGTTACCCTCACAGGGGTAACTTTGTGACATAATTGTGGGCTGCAGTCCGGAATATACCTTGGGACTTGCCCTAGACTAAAACATTAAATAATTCTTTTTTGCAAATTTTGTATAAACCTATTCACTGTCTTCTATACTGTTCCTTATTCTACTTAGGTAGAGGGAAAGAACACAGAATAGAGTATTAGATAACTAGATATTCATATTAGATATTAAGATTAGATATTCATAGTATATTAAGAAAGACATTGACACATGTTAGAAGATTACACCGTATTAATTTATATGCACTTTATTACTGCATCTGGTTACCAATATTGATTTGTTGTCATCATTATAAATTTACCTGGATTTTTTGGTAGTACCACGTGGGACTCGATCAAAAGGCATTGTTGAAGTCGGACGCTTTGAACGAGCGACCCGACATTGTGTATTCCTTTTGTTCACAAGTGGACAATAGCGACTAAGCCACTGAGACGAAACATTTTAGTATTGTTTTCTTGGTAGGCAGGCAGTTGATGGTCAGAAATATTTGACTGGTATTCTTAGCAAGCCTTAGAATTGTATTGCCAAGGTTTTCTTTACTATTGTCATTTACCTGTACGGCTGTAAAGGTTATAGCGAAGCATACGGGAAATTTGTTTTGGTTCTCCCTTTGGCCAAGGGCACAAATTTTTTCTTCGCCCTATATTTTTTTTCTCTCACATAATTTTGAGTAGCGATAGGCAGATTGAATTCTAGCTTGATCATGGCAGATTTGATGCAAATTCGCGCTGCGATTATCCAGGAAGCAACTAGTTTAAAACTAGAAAAAGGAGAACTTATGGAATATGTGGAAAAAATGTTAACGGCGCACAAAGAAGAGAGAAAAGACAAACTTGCAGAGCAAGAGAGAAAAGATAAACTAGCAGCAGAAGTAGAGCAAAGAAGATTGACATTAGCAGCGGAGAAGGAGGAGAGAGAAGCCAAGAAATTAGAAGCTGAGAGAGAGAGAGAGGCCGAGTATAGGAGATTCAAGGCAGAGTTAGAGAGAAATAAGGCAGAGAGAGAGCACGAACTTCGGATGAAGAGGTTGCTTAAAGCATTTGAACTATCCACAAGAGTTGAACCAGAAATATGTATTTCGGCCCATGAAGTGGCAGACGAGCTATCATATCGCCTAGAGGACACACCATCTTCGCCTTGCATTACGACATATGCAAAGAAATCTGCAGGAGAAACTGATTACGAGAAGGGCGCAGTTGACCGGTATCAGGGGAAGAAAGACAACTTGCTTTGCAATCCACATAGACAGGAAACTCAACACAACTCCTTTTCTCAGAACCAGAGGCAAGGGGAAAAATGGTGCCGGTATTGTCGCATGAAAAATCACTACACCAGTGAGTGCCGAAACCGCCCTCCTCTCCATCGCTTGGCGTATATAGAAACCCGAACAATGAAGGACAAAGAGTCCCGGAGAAAAGAGGGGGAAAAATCACACCCGGCGGTAGTTAATTCAATGGATTCCAGACACCGCTGCAGAGATAACGGAAAGTTATTAAAAGGCACAGAAGAACCCACTCTAATTGCGAGCGGTACCTTCGATGGATCTTGCAAGGGGACTTCGAATAAAACAATTTCACCTGGCATCACAGGGAAGAAGAAAACAGGCACTTGTCTCCTGACATCAGGAGAACAATTATTACCTTACTCCACCGGCCCTTCTACGTGGAAAGAAGCGACCGGACAGGAACGGGCATTCGCTATTATCCACGGAAATAGACAGTTGCACACATCGCCTAAGTCTGCCTTTACCCAAGACGAGGAAAAGTCAGATCCTACCACTTTTAAAACTTACGGAGAGAAATGTGTGCCTTTAGAAGGTATAACAACACATACGATTATCGGGACAGGGTGGACGACGGACACGGAGGCACCCCCCGACTCTCTTCAAAAGGAGGTAGAAGAGGATTATGAGGAGAAAAGTGTGGTAGAGCCGGCGGGGATACAGCAGCTCAACACCCATGGGACTCCGATTCTATATGTAGGCGAGACAAAAACTAAGCGGATAGAGAGAAGGAAAGACACCAGGCGACACAAGAGGAAACAGCTTGGTGTACGCGCTTTATGCAAGGCACAGCGCAGATGCGCGAAATTTACAACACACTGTACCCGATATAAATGGACAGATGGGTTGCACCGTATCTTGAATTATGACCATTCCACGGGCAAGATACACAAGATACGTAATAAGGACAAACAAGGGCCAACTTTGATCCGTCGTCGGATTCAAAGATTGGTTAGCAGAAGAAAGAAGTGGGGAAACATTTTTTATTTCGACAGAGCGAAGAAAGACACACTGAGAGTTAGTGTCAATAAGAATGGACCACTCAAAAGAAAGAAGAGGTTTAAACCTGGCAACGAATATTACAAGGACCCTAATGCAAAGGGGCGGAAAAGGAAAAGTGATATTGTAGGGACGGCGACTAGCGCCCGGATTCCCTCGGAACACAACGTTGTCAATAGAGAAAGAGCGGAAGAGGTATTCGATTCCAGGCTGGAATTCGATTCGAAAATCAGTTCAAGACTGGTTAGACCAGAACAATTGACTGATGGAACTGTGGAAATTCAGGTCACAGGTAACGGCGATCCTCCAATGATGGCGGCTATCGCCCGGACTCCCATTGAAGGCAGATATGTCAAGGGAGAACTACGAACGGCAGTTTTAAATGATCATACATATGAAGTCATTTTAGGCTACAAATATGTGAGTTTAGGAGACACTCGTCAATCAAGAGTCACAGCTGAAGTGCAGACAAGTGACCAAGCGAAGGAGAAGAGACAAGGAGACGAGGTTGACTTCCATCCGCAAGAGCTGAGACCAGCTCAAAACAACGACAAATCGGTAGAACCTTGTTTTAAGAAGAGACTGAAGGGAGACAATCCAGCGCAACCAGGAGACTGCTTTAAACAGCAAGGACAACTCCTTAGGAGAGTAGGAAAGCGCGGATATGAGTATAAGCAACAGGTAGTACCAGCACGATATAGATTTTATATCTTAGGTATGGGACATGCTAGTAAATCTAGTGGTCAGGTCAGACAATACATCACTACGCAAAGAATCACCCACCATTATTATTGGCAGGGAATCGCAAGGGACATGGATCAATTTATCAGATCAGGTCCTGAATGCCAGAGAGGGGCATCAAATCATGGGAAAAGTGAGGAAGCCACTAGTAAGGGAAACAGACCACGTATGAGGAAGAGGAGGCGTCAACATGACGGAGAATATAATACGACTGGTCCTAAGTGTGAGCTAGAGATAGGCAAACAAGTTTTACTGTTTATGCATAGTAAACAGAACAGGTTACTGATTGGATGGCACGGGCCATACACAGTGGTCGAGAAGGCATCTCAAACCAATTATAAGATTCCAGAGGAGAATCAGCTGGAAATATATAATATTATTCTGCTAAAGAGATACTTAGCCAGACACATAACTGAAGCGGCCAACTTCAGGACACGAGCAGCCACAAAGCATTTGAATAAAGGAAATCCGAACTCAGCACTGCAGCCCAATGCGGCTAGACAGTCAGCTGCAGGTGTGCAGAAAATCACAACCCACTCTACGAACGTAGTCGAGCAGGGGCGACAACTCTTGACTACGGTCACGATATTGAAACAGGAAAGGGAGCAGCTCTTTATAGCTGATGCAGGAGAAGCAACTGAGGAAGATTGCGAGAAGAATGATTTGGACGAGGAGAAGGAGGAATGGAAAGAGGAAGATGAAGTGGAGAGTAATAGGGAGAAGATAACCACCGCCGACAATAGGGAATGTAAATTGCATCCTGACTCGCAGGAGTCTTCGCAAGCTAAGACTTGGTGCG
This sequence comes from Oreohelix idahoensis, assembly GCA_024509875.1. Lineage (NCBI taxonomy): Eukaryota > Metazoa > Mollusca > Gastropoda > Stylommatophora > Oreohelicidae > Oreohelix > Oreohelix idahoensis. Next base: position 297,075 of record JAMPIV010012898.1, read on the forward strand.
GGGGACATCTGTCGCGAGAGACGAGTAAGTCTGCAATTAAATTCCTAAAAAACTAATGGTAATATTTTGTCGGTAAATTTCTCACTGAATGAGAAGGCAGTCGGTTGTCTATACTCACTGTTGGCACAGACAATCGTTGGTCAACAGTCATGGGACATCCACCAATTTTACAAGGAATGTTGACATAACAATAGACAACGCTCGGCGTGAGCCCTTTTAAACGCAACAACATTCACCTGAAATGTTTTCACAAACACGCGGACATTACATCAACAGACTATTAGGAGGAAAGCAACGGACGTCGCGGGTGTGTTTACACAAAGCCAGTAATACCCAAGTATTATTTTGGTTAGTAATAGAACATAATGTGCAGTCGGCGACAGAAGGCCAAGTAATTTTACAATGCGTCTGGTGGTCAGTCGTTCAGACAAAATAACATTTGATTAACGGCGACGCAGTGTCTGAGCCAGGGACAACATGAAAAGAGGGAGAATATGTCATTATGTAAAAACTATTAAATGCTGCACAGACACTCAAAAGACGAACGCAGACAAGTTGTCTCGGATAAGCAAAATATGAGAGCGACCATAGCAAAATAATACAGGAAATTTTACACAGTTTGAGGACGGAATGTCTGACTTTAGGAAAACAAACGAAATTTCACATGACACAGGAAGCGAACCCGAAAAAAAATCGCCCTAGGCGATTCAGACGATATATAACCCAACTAGATTCATTGCTTGGCATTGGTAAGAGAAACCATTCCGCCAACCAAAACGTGGGTTCTAGATTTCACAAGAAAGAATCAAGACATTGTGTCAGTGAAATTCGTATAGGGACACCAAGGTTAGTGTAATATATTTTGTACTTTATCATTATTATGTCTTAACTTCATTCAGATAATATATACATATTTTCCATAAATATAACACTGTAAATACCAGTCACGTTTATTATAATATTATATTTCACACTAATAAGTACAGGTTGCAATAAACGCCATGCAGAGAATGATTATATTTATAAGATTGCACAGTTTCCAGTAACTATAACGAAGTAAATACAAGACACTTTTATGTGGCCTTTTACATTACCGGTTAACCGTGCAGTAAACACCGCACAGCCCTTTTCTTATAGTGATAAGATTTCACATACAAGACACTACAGGCGTAGCATAGTTTACGGGATACTTACAAAGGGTTCATTATTTTATCCATCACAGTGGTAGAGACAGGGACCATTTGAGATACTCATCCTTAGTCTACTACGTGGTTGGCGTTAATCACAGGACAAGCTTTAGAGTAGGGCCGACCGAGATACTGCGACGACACGCATCTCACACGTAATTAACGGCAACAACCTACCAATACTCCACGGGGGTCAGAAAGGAATTTACCAGGCGGTGAAGGGTCTTTCTATCATCGACTACCCACCCAAAAAGAAAGCAGAAAATACCCAGAAGGATTGCTGCATTTCTAAATAGCTGTCCACGTGAAATTTAATGATCTGAAGTGGCAGTCGCCAACGGATGATTTTTACAACAAGTGCCTTTGAGAAATTTAATGATCTGAAGTGGCAGTCGCCAACGGATGATTTTTACAACAAGTGCCTTTGAGAAATTTAATGATCTGAAGTGGCAGTCGCCAACGGATGATTTTTTACAACAAGTGCCTTTGAGAAACTATGATCAAAAGCTGCAAGAGCAGACGGGAGATTTTGTAACCCCAGTGCCTACCAAATTTATCGAGATCCTAAATTACATGCAGTAATGGACAGATTCTCCCTGTACAATTGATGCACCAACAAATACGAATATACAACATATTTCCATCATCGTCACCACATAAGCAAAATACCAAGACAACAAAAGGACATCTGCATAACAGACGAAGTCTCACCCGCCTAACATTGTGTTCAACCTCACCCATGAATAAGACACCTCGGACGCTCGGGACAATGTCAACACAGGCATTGTGAAAGACAAAAATACAAGCCGTGGACACCTGGCGAAATCGAGTGAACCGTCCAATGTTATTGTAGGCAGACAAAGACTTGTCCATTGTGCTCAAACAACCAGAGTTTATTGACAGTTAGCAAGAGACCAAGAAACACAAGATATCCTTTTTGTTAGTATTTAGGAGTTACTTAAATTCATCATCATCACATAGGGTAGACTTTAGATTCATTTGTGTATTTTGGATTACCAAATATATTTCGTCACAGGGATAGTTAATGTTATATTTCTAGTTGCATTTGTATCAGTGTAATTTGACACCCCATCAGTATATATTAAAAAGACTAGCACTCAGCGAGAAAGGACAAGACAGAACAAATATAACAACCCACCCTCAAAGGGCAAGAACAGTCATCAGTCCCTGACTGATTGGCTGTAGGGACGGCAACTACCGTAATACTAACTCTATAACACTCATATTACCCCTAAATGGATACTAAAACCGTGGAAGAATTCAAAAGGCATTGGTCTATTGCTTCTTGGGAGTGCGACGGGAGGGAGGGAGGGGAGAAGTGAGAGTAGAACGACGCGAGATGAAAAGCCCACTACCCACGAGAAGAGAAGCAGAAGCCGTAGACTAGGCGTCTGCCAATCCCAACGTCCAATGCACTACACCAATACTGAATAGGAATCAGATCATAATATTACTGTTCAAGACTCTCACGAGACCCAAAAACATTTTAGAAAGCCTTGGGACAATCTCCACCCAAAAGCCCGCCGGGTCAAATTTCTACAGGACACTCACGCTATATGGTATAAACCTTGAGTTCAAATAGCAATTCACATTGCTTACTTGTAGAAGCCCCCCTCACCCTCGAGCCGTTGAACGTGTGAGTGAACCGTCAACCCTTACAGTATACTCTAAACTTTGTGGTAGGTACCCCTCAGGGCAAGTCGTACCGGGTACGGGGCATTAGGGAGGGTTTGGCTCTTCCGTAATTACAATCCGGCTAGAAATCAGAGGCACCATCCTAGTAATATTCAATTATCTGACCTCACGCTTGATAGCCAACGCCACATTTTACCGTTCTTTAAGGTTACTTTGCCTCGAGATCGCTTCCGCGGCTTGCCTAGCCATTAGGACGTTTTATCGTTTCGCTCTATAAAAGAGCATAAACAACAGGGGTCCTCCTGTATGAGCGCTCATCATTCTTTGACAATACATCTAACACCACTGAGGTATGTTGATGAGGGTTTTAACAAGTATCAGCGTATGTGGTACGAGTCGCAGGTAGTTTTCATCAATCCTCTAATGGCCGGCGGCTCCTAATACAAGCGCGACCCGCAGACCCCCCTCGCTACGCTTAATTATCTGAGACGCTGTCCTTTTGTGAGCTGGAAATGAAAATCTTTAGACTGAGAGCCTCTGATACGCAATTACCCCCGCAACTACTTATTATACCCCTGACAGTATAGCTAGTAATATTCAATCATATGCTTTGAAATCAGTCTACTCTTCTTCTCTAAGGGAGGTTAGGATTACTGTTGGATTTAGGAAGTTTTGGCCAATTGTCTGTGGAAAATCTTCACGTTCGATAGTCTTATAGGGGGGCGATGAATGTACCATTATTATGAGTGTATGGTTCTTGACCGGTGCTGAGGGGTAATGGGAAACTATGATTTACGGGTTTGCTGGTCGGTTATTTGAAGATGCGTGAGGTAGGTCAATCGGAAAGGTACAAATACATTTAAATTGTACGGTCTTTGCGCTATTTGTGTATCATGTCGTTGTTAGTGAGACGGTGATTTTGTCTTTGGTGCATACAGAATAGGATTGGGATTCTGTCTCAAGTTGCAGGTACGTGGCGTTGGGTTTCCAGAGTGATCGAGCCCCTTAATTGGATAAGGAGTAGGGGCCGAATTAAGGTTAGGTGCTTTTAGCTAATTGGTCGGCCGCAATCACGTCGTTTGCCATCTTTTTCGACATATCGCCTTTTTCTTAAACCCCAACAGTGTATTTTATTATCAGGCAGTGTTGTACCATGTATGTTTTCTTAACAAGTGTGTTTATTCCACTGAGGCCTGACAATTCAGAGAAATACTCGTGAAATTGTTTTTCGTAATGGGACAGGGATTGGACCGAGGTCACTACTACCGCTATCACATTTTCGCTACACGGTAGAGGCCAGGGAGGGTGAGTATGTGTCTCTTTTGCGGCGTAGACTCTTACGGCTCTGCTGCGGTTCATCTTAATGATCATAACTGGTCACGTATTGCAATAGAATGACGCCTCAGTTGTGTGAAGGTGCGTATTTATAATAGGGTTATATCACATTGGTCGATTCGCGCGTCTTGTTTGGTTTTTACTGGCCCTGTCACAAGTATTAATAACGCTGTGGGCCCTGGTGTTTGGGTCTTTTTGATTGTAGAAGGCCCAATCTGGTCTAGGTTTAGTTGGTATATTATACCGAAAACAAACATTTATTAAAATGAAACTGGAAAGGACATTGTTGGCAAAGAGGAAGAGTGGGGTTAATGTGGGGGTCAGTAGTGGGCAAGCTAATTGATTGAATAGGGAACAGTTCATTTGGGTAAGTTTACGCCAAGATGGCTAGGCACATTGTCTAATTCTTCATAAGTATTTCAATACCTTATTTTTTTAGATGTTCCTTAATTTTTCTGTTGCCTTCACTGTTCCATTACATTTTAAGCCCACCGCCTTCATACTAATTCTATTTGGGTTTACACAGTCGAGATTGCAAGGCTTATAAAGGAGGCCATATATCCTCTGAATATCATCTACTGTGGACCACAGGTATCATTGGTAGTGTCCAGGGCAACGCATGGAAGTGACCGCGATGTCGGTGGGGTTGTTTTTGTTGTAATGGTTCGTACGGTATCGAATCGTAGTCTTTTTTCTTATCAAACATATTCCACTATAGTACTATATAATGTAGCGGTATGGATTATTAAAGGATTCTCCGATACAGTTTACAATTGGTACTATGGTCTGTCTAACCAACTTAGTCGAGGGGGAATTCCCTATGGGGTGAGGGCAACCCTGGGGTAACCTGACATATAAAGCGGTTAGTTGTTTACTTACTTTAATTAGGATTCCTTGACCATGCACAAGTCGGTACTTTTACTTGTTAAAACAGCTTTATCTTCTCAGGCTTGGCCGATCATAAACCGTAAACGACCCCTTTTGAGTTATGACGGACACATTGGTCCCATCTATTCAAACACAACGCGGCTAAGCTATAAAGGAAGGAAGCACATGAATTCACAATCCAAATCTTTTTGAAATATCTTTGCCATTCATCTACTGCCTCATCGGTCTGACTCATCCCTCTTATTTCTGTGGGAATCCTGACTGCCTATGAGAATATTTTGGACTTAGAAAAACATACAAATATTGGAGAGCGTTTCAAAGTTATTATTTCAGGCCAAAAGCCCACACTATGTCAAATGAATCCATGATTGCTTTATGTTCTTGCTTGCTCACTGTATCTTAGGCTACAATCGCTTCTTCAATTGTTCGGCTCCATGCTCTGAGCTTCACTTGGCTTCACTGGAAAAAGTGCAATTATTACGCGCTCGATGTTCTTGATCTTTGCATGCTTGGCTAAGGTCTTCTAAGTTTGTCTGTATCAGAAGTATCAGGATGACTCTGCCCTTTCTATGGCGATATTACTGTGGCACTTTTAGCTCGCTCCCAATAATCTGATCCAAGGAGAGTTTTCTTCTATTAACTACACAAAAATCCATAACAATCTTTCTAATTTCTCTGAACCCTCGCCCGCACACAGTACTAATATCTCTGATTCTCACCTTGCAACTACTTATGAGCTTCTCACAAATTTTGGGCTTATTCCACACATTCCATTACTTTATTATATGTGAATCACATACTCCATAATTAGGCCTGACTTAAGCAGGCATAGACGTGTGGCGAGTGTTTTGACATGACTTTCCGGATGCCGTGGAGTGAGTTACCATCTAAACTTGGCTTCAATTCTTCTTCATATAGCTACCTTCACACTCGTTCCCTCCGGTATTTTAGTAAGAAATACTTATTCGCGATAAATATACTCACTTGCCTGCGGGGAATTACAATTCTTCCTGAAATACTGAAGGGTTTGCTAATTTACACTCCACCCTCTTTCTGCTGGGAGCTACTTTATTGTTGTAAATACACTTGGCGATATACTAGTAGTTCATTTTACAGGCAATTCGGACATTTATATTCAATGGTGCGCTATTTTGCGGCCATGTAGTGCGAGAAAGTGGGATGGTGAATATTATGGATGCCTGCTTTTGTGGTGAGTGAGGTTTAAATTTTTTCATTATCCAACTCTCATCACAATATAAAATCTACTAACCAATCCT